>CAJUYG010006659.1:0-11884 GCA_910591675.1 Galerucella calmariensis | reverse complement strand
TGTTATCAAAGCGACCCCACATGATGTATGAACTAATAATTTTCAAATAAACGTAATTTATGCCAAACTTTACATGAAGTAAGGTTAAGTAGAAAACACCTTATCGTAAATAACCGATACTGTAATTACATTTGTAAAAACCAACGCAATAGGATATAATTTTGGACAGTGCCCATTTAACATCAGTTTGACGTATTATGAAAGAGTATTTACAAAAATATTATAACAACTACTTACCGGCACGTTAACACAAGAAACTAATGGCGGAACTTCATGCTTTCGACTGACCATTGCGCGGATGTCGTTGGATTATAATTGCGGGATATTTAAAATTATTCAATAAAATATTTGTCGTTATCAAAGTCCCCCCATAAAATCAATTTCACCCCATTTGACGGTATATCAAATACCCAAAAAAAGGAACAAACTTCATTGGTCTTTGGGACAAAGTGGGAAGAATTTGGATCTTGATTTGTTTCATCATTTTGGTAATAATTATCAATTTTAAGCTTAGCTCATAACGAAGTTATCCTTGTAATAATATAGATCATTACCACTCAAATTCACAAAATATTCACGTTGAAATAGAGCCCTAGTAATTTGAGCTTCGTCAGCGAAAATAAGGTGAAATGTGATAAATCGTACACTTTATCATTTTCATGCATCATCTGAAATAAACCGGTGAAAGTCAACGGAAAGAACAAAAAAAGGTTCAAAATGATGGAGTTAATGGAACTCATATCAATTATATAAATGAGGGACCAGGAAAAATTTATATGCGGTAGTAGTAGGCTTAGCTTGTCTGCGGAACTAAGTGCTCAAGTTGTAGATATGCAAAGCTGTGAATTTGGAATCCAAGCCAGGAATTAGCTGAGCTGTGAATGAGGTATTCAGAATACTGACTACCTCACTTTAATAAAACAGGAGGAAGCTCAGGAACATTTGGAATTGAACCAAGGTCTGTGATTTACTCTAATTTTGGAGAATTATTTGGGAAAGATGAGGATTCGGTTTTAATACGATAATCATATCCATGAATAGAGAAGTATCACTGTTATTCATCGTTTTCCAGCACTCCTCAAACATATATTTTGATAGGCTAATCTTCAAAATATGTTTGATTGCACAGTTCCCTAGGAAAAGGAAACAAATATATTGATTGGCCAAAAGAGCATCTGATGCTTGCACCAGCTATATAAATATAAATACGTGTTGGCATTTTCATTTGAACCTCTTCGCACGAAGGAGTTATAGTTTATTCACAAATCCGGCGGCAAACGTTCACAACATTTATTTCATCCTAATCTCACATCACATATATCACATATATAAATGTATCCTATTTCTTGCGAACCTCATAACTTCCGAGATACCCTGTATATTATTTTGAAATTCGGTAGACGTGATAATCATTACCTAGAAACTCCATCGAAAGCATCTTCATAAAGATAATGCAGGTCCGGCTTAACAAACAATTTCAAAACTCGTCTTTCCTAAAAACAACACCAAGTATATAGATTTTTTGAAATTGCTCTTTATAATTGGGAGAAGTATGGAAAATAGAATGCGATTACAGGGCCGTACTTGGGACATACTCATCAAATAGGTTTCGAATATTTCACACCTTGTATAAGGATATGTATTTGGAAACTATGCACTTCTACATTTAGAAGAACAAGAGTGAAATACGAGAAATAAATTCATGCTTCAAAAAATGGAGAGATTTTTATTAATTTTATTAATTGACATGAAAAGAAAACAAGAAATTCCAACAATATTGTCCAAACAAAACAAGTTTAACCTAAAAAAGTTGCTCAAAATGACGTCCATTCTGCTTTTTGCACTTCTTTGCCCTTTTTGTAATATTTGGAACGGACCCTCTGATCACATCTGGATTATTTCTGATTTCTCCGCAGGTATTCCCTATTCTTCCAAAAAGTTCTTCTCTGCTATTGATCTCGGTAGAATATACTTTTGTTTTCAGATATTTTAGGAAGTGCATAGAGCAGAATGGAGGTCAGAGCATTTTTTTTAGGTTATACTTGCTTCGTTCGGACCATGCTGTTAGAATTTCTTGTTTTTTTTTTCAGGTCAATTAATAAAATCATCAAAAATCTCTCCGTTTTTTGAAGTATAAATTTATTTCTCGTATTTCACTTTTGTTATTCTGAGTGTAAAAGTTCATGATTTTCAAATACTTACGTATCCTTATACAGGGGGTTCGAGACTTATTGAATGAGTATATCCCAAGTACGGCCCTGTAATCACATTTTTTAGTGGTCTGTACTCGTAAACATACACACTCAATTGAATTTCTAGGATGCTTCTCTAGAGGCATTGGATTGATTTAATTTCAAAAAAACCTCTCCGATACCATTGTTAACCCCCAAAACGTGCACAAATTATAACTTTGACGGTAAAGTTTTGGTAATATAATTGTCTGCGGAGGAATAAAAATGAAATAAGTGGATTCTTTTTTTTTATATTTCTTCCAATTATAAAGAGCAATTTCAAAAAATCTATATACAGGGTGTTGTTTTTAGGAAAAACGAGTTTCGAAATTTTTTGCTCAGCCGGACCTGCATTATCTTTATAGAGATGCTTTTGATGGAGTTTCCAAGTTATGATTATTACTTGTACCAAATTTCAAAATAATGTACTGGGTAACTCGGAAGTAATGAGGTTCGAAAGAAAGAGGATAAATTCATAAATCACCCTGTATCTCGGTTATAAAGTGCAGAAGACACATTAAATATAGGTTTTTGGAAGCACCAAAGTGATCCCCATCTGAAGTTCAAGTTAGGCCCTTCTCCAATAAAACACCCTGTATAATTTTCAATTCACAAATTATTGACGGGATAACAAAACAATCTATAGAACATTAATTTTGACTTTTTTCAAGTTTTGGGACAAACAATAATTTCAAATTAACAAAGTAAGAAAATGTGACATATTTAATATCTTCAGATTCAGGATTTCCAATTCAATTGAATCCGAACCTAGTTACAAAATACTTAATTAACTCAAATATTGCTTCTTTGGAAATATTAATTCAGAAACTTCCAAAACTTTGAATGTTTATTTTTCCTAACAGGAAATCGTTTTCAATAAGTTATTAAAAGCTTTTCACTCCCACGAAATTTTTGGAAGTGTGTGAGAGAAATATTTAATAATAAAACACCGGCAGCATTTCAGACCGGTAATTGTTCGTTCCTAGCCTGCCATCCAGAAAAAATGTAGGCATTCCAAAGAAAATATTATTTATGTAAGCCCACTTTCAAATAAAACTGGAACCTCACTGATGTAGCTCAGTGGCAGGAAGTGAAAATACTATAGGAACGGAACTTTTTTCAAATTTTATATTTACTTTCATGTGCTTACACATAGGCAAAATTCATAAATGTATGTATAATGAGATTTGCAGTTGTTGGTTCAGTAATTAACGCTATTTTCCAACTCACTCTAGAGCAGTGATATTATTATTATATTAGCCCTACATCGCGCAATGTATTAGATCAGCTACACCCAGATATACGTTGAATTATTTTACATGAGCGAAAACTATCATATTATATTCCAACGCTATTTATCGGTTCCGCTGCTACGACTCTAGTGCACCTATACATAAGGCCCACACTTGTTGGCGGGAGTAAATATCATGTGGTCGCTATTAAAAGGTTAGAGTTGACAATACCGGCCACCTATGAATTTGTGTGTTTTTATATTAGTTTGGATTCGATATTTATTTCTTACAATTGAAATAAGAAGGTGCGAACTATGCAACTGAATGTTTATTACATGCCTTGTAGTATTTAGAAGTTATGAAAAACCTTAGTATTTCACAAAAAAGGTAGAACGTGTCGCGGGACACACGGTAGGAACTGTAGTTCCTTTTAAGCAAAAATCATGTAATACATCTGACCTTATAGATAAACAATTTGCATGCTCCTCGGTGGTCGAGTAGTAAGCAAACCAGACTCCCACGCGGTAGACCCGGGTTCGATTCTCCGTAAAGTTTTTTTTATTGTTAATTTTATTTTTAAATAATAATTCTGTAACGAAAACAGGTAGACGTTTGAAATATTGAGCAGAATATTCATTATTATAGATAATGGAACGGTACCCTTTATGAGGGAATCCGACTGGCAACATCTACTTACAACAGCATTGTATATTTGAACAGGGAAACTGTATGATTATACAAATTGGACATTCAAGAACTGTACGTTTACCACAAAAAAATTAGTGGAAACATAAAATTGAATTGTTAATTTTTTAATTTGAAGCTATATCACAGTTTATAGAAATTTTTATTTTCTGTATTTTTTTTTAAGTGGGTCGTAGAAAAAATATGCTGTTCGACTCGTGTGGATTGTCCATATCGCACTTGAACGATTGAAAAACTCCGCCTACGGCGTCGTGCTCAAACTTCGTCCTCGTGCGATATGTCCATCATATCCACACTAGTTGCACAAACTACTATTTCTAACAAAATATGCCCTTTCACATTCAAAAACAACCTGCCAAACGTCCAATAAATTCATCCATCCATTTTAAAGTTATTTAATTGAAAAATTCAAGTTTCCAAAATTTCAACACCCTGTATTTCGAAAAGTAAATGTGCTAGACCCCTTAATCTTCATATTTTTGTCCAATTTTACGAGAGGAATCTACATGCAAACGTTGTTATTACCCTTAACGTTCGAGATGCTTATAGCATTTTTTGTGCGATCGTATTGAAATAAATTCCGAATAATAGTATATTACGTAACGTGTGTGTTAAGGAGCATTTTACGCACAAATTGGAAATCCTATTTTGAATGAAACTTTTACAAAATATGAACTCCACAAAGTGCGTACGTTTCTCATTAACTCACTCCAATGTGATGTTCATCGTTTTGTTTGGTGTTATTAGCGTGCTCCATTAGTTAGATTTAGCAAGATTTCTTCACTGCCTGTAACTTTCTCTTAAATTCGATAATGTTGTTGTTCAGTGGAACGATATGATTAATTATTTTTATCAAACAATAGTATATTACGTAACGTGTGTGGTAAGAAACATTTTACGCACGAATGGAAAAGTCAAAAAGTAATTCCGTGAGTGCGTAATAGTATATTACATATCTAGAGTGGTAAGTGGCATATTACGTGCGAGTAGAACAAGTTGCGCACGAGCCGCGTAGCGGCGAGTGCGGTAATTCTACGAGCATGTAATTGCCCTTACCACTCGAGTTGTGTACTATACTTTATCTACGACGAAATTGATTTTTTTTCTTATTAATTTTATGGAAAAAGTGCTTGTATTTTTTGACGGATTTGTAAGTATTTCTTGCAAATGTCATAAAAACTGCCGGATACAACAAATGACCTATAAATTTTAGTTTTAGTATCAGGAATATTAATAATTATTGATTTTCCTGAATCCTCAATATCCTCCATTTTAATGTTTTTTAATTCTTGTCTACGACAAGCACCAGAAATCCCACAAATTAATATTACCTAAAATTTAAAATAGTACAGTACCTACTAGTTTAAAACTAAAAAAATAGTTATATTAATATACTTTTATTCAAATAGAAATTAAAAATATTTTTTGTAAAAAAAAAAATAAAAAAATGAAATGCCGCCTGCGGGGTGCGATCCCGGGACCGTGAGACCTCTGGTTTCGAAACCAACGCTTAACCATCTGCGCTGTCAGGCTTCGGTACGAATATTTGCTCTAGCCAAGTACAGTTTTAAAAATTATTATTTTTATTTTCACACACAACTTGTTGTTCTTACTTTTAATTTTTTCACTGTTTTCTTTTATCTAAAAGTGACGAATTTAATAACTGGGTATTCAGTAGTGACAGACAGCACAAAACACAGTCAGAACTACCAACATAAATTTAGTATTATACTAAAATTTCCTAACGGGTGCATGTAATAACATTACAGCACACTCATTACCGCACACTTGCTGTAAAGTTCAACTTACGCTTTTAGTAAGGAGGTAGGTAACTAATACTTTACATATAAGGAGTAGGTAAAATGCTTTACAACCCGAGTTATGTACTATACTTCACCTACGACCTACTTGTACTTGTATTTTTTATGAGAAGCATAAGAAATAACAGTTACATAATTAGAGGTGCTCGGTAAACTCCATTTACCAATCCTATTACCAATGAAAGAAGCAAATTAAAGAAATAACTTTTAATCATTATTAATATATTGTTGATAATCAAAAATCCATTTTTTAATTATAATCAGTACATATACTTAGCCCTTTGGGCTTTCATAGTTAAACATGGCCGTATTGAATGTTTTCAAATAGTAAATTTTGAATAAAATGGTGACGTCTATTGACAGTTGCTAAGATGTTGCTAGGGAAGTCGTGCGATTCACTTTACAGCTGTGCGTTTTTTTACAGTGCGTAATAGACGTCATTACATTGATACCGACTGTGTGTTATTGACTGATTACAGAGGGGGTGGTGGGTGGAATAATTTAAATTTCTTCGAAATGAACGGAATGTCGTGAGTGACATTTATACTTATCGATCAGTTTAAAATATATTTTGCATTTTGGTGAAATTGTTTTCATGCTATTTATTACTTTTCGACGTCTGACGGTAATTGAATCACTTACCGACGTGTTAAACTTAGAAACCAGTAAACACAACCTACCGTCCTGACAACCGATGCTGTAAATAGACAAAAAAGATCAATCGCGCAAAAAAAATTATGGAAATAATAGTGAAAATTTATCCGAACAAATTCAAGTAGATCACCAGCACTGCGAATACCAGCTTTGCATGGAATTTTAATGTAGCATCGGTAGTTCAGTGGTAGAATGCTCGCCTGCTACGCGGGCGGCCCGGGTTCGATTCCCGGCCGAAGCATATGAATCGCTGATTCGTGAACGAGAGAGAAACTCAGGAGAGAGCACACGCACGCAAGCGAGGCACATAACAAAGCAACGTAACATAACGTAACGTAACGGTCAGATCTTTTGCGTCGCAACCCCCGGTCGCTCAAACCTAACCTGACGTAAAGAACTAAAGTTCCAAAAACAATTTTTTCAGGCTGTATCAGATCAGATACAAAACGTAAAAAATTAATGAACATAAAAATCCATCTGCTGAAGAATTAGAGTGGTTTGCTGAACATATTTGGGAAGATGACGACAGTGAGGGTGGTTTAGATGATGACAGATCTCATTTGAATTTAGACGACAATGGAGATTATAGTCCTGCGGCTCAACAAAACGTTGATATTGAAAATATACCGATAGAATTTGAAGATGACCTTATCTATGGAGAAGTTGAAGATTTGCCTGATCGCGGAAAAAGACAACAGCAATTCAAGGAGGTACCTATAAATTCAGTGGAAAATTAAAAAAATTGATTGGAAAAGAAAGAGTTTGGTAATGGACGGTAATGCCAAAGATTTTGTGGCGTAAATGAGTTACAGGACGACATTATGAACCTAAGTACACCATATGCATTTTTTAAATATTTTTCTACAGACGAATTGATAAGAAAAATTGTTGACCAATCTAATTTGTTTTCTGTACAGAAAGATGCTAATAAACCAGCTAACATTACATATCAAGATTTACGAAGGTACCTTGGTGTATGTATATATATGTCCATTGTGCACATGCCAAATATCGGATGCTACTGGGGCAGCAATTTAGGTTCCAACCAAATTAGGGAGGCCATGAGCGAAAAGATAAGACAGTTTCTACACTTCAATAATAATGTTGATATGCTACCAAAGGAAAATCCTCTGCACGATAAGCTACAGAAGTTGAGTCACATAATTGAGCATATGACATCCCGATTTAAAACTGTTCCTTCACAATGTCACTTATCGATTGACAAGCAAATATGTGCTAGTAAAGGTAAACATGTATGAAAACAATATTATTATATGCCTAAAAAGCCTCATGCATGGGGAATGAAATTTTTTGTTCTTCCTGGGGTATCAGGATTTGTATATAACTTTGAAGTTTATTCTGGTAAAAATAATAGTACGCAAAGTAATGAAACAAACATTGGGGTGACAGGTGATTTGGTTTTACGATTATGTGAAATAGTTCCAAATAATAAAAATTACATTATCTATAAGTACTAACAATTACTACACAAGTTTACCTTTACTAGCACATCCAGCAAATGGAGGAATTCTTGCTTTAGGCACTGTCAGAAGGAACAGATCACCAAACTGTAGATTTCCTCCAGAGGCACAACTTAAAAAGTTGAAACGAGGTACAAGTTTTGAAAATGTTTGCACATACGACGGTGTCGAGATAACTTCTGTATGTTGGGAGGACAACAAAACTGTATGTTTATTGTCAAGATATGTTGGAAAACTACCGAAAACCTTCCTTGTCTGGTATGATGAATATTAAAACAGAAATTAATATTGACTGTCCCAAGCTCATGAAAGAGTATAAAGGGCATATGGACGGAGTAGATTTGATGAACAGCCTTATAGGAAGATACAAAATAAAAATTCGATCAAAAAAATGTATATAAGATTATTCTATCATCTATCGGACCAATCTATTGTGAACTCTCGGTTGTTATATAAAAGAGTTGAAAATGAGCAAGGAAATAACAAAACTTTAAAACTAACACAATTTCGAGTAGAAATAGCTGCCTGTCTATGTAAAATTGGCTCTGAAAATGTAACAAAAAGGGAAATACCTTCAGATTTAAAACGTCAACTCCACCATAAAAATCAGCGGTCCGTTACTACTTCCACATTCCACCAAAAGATGTGAAGTTGTATGAAACTGGTCACTGGCCTATAGATGAAGAGAGACCAAAGATGTAAGCTACCCACTTGTAAATCATTTTTTTTTCCATAAAATGCAACAAATGTGGTTTGCACTTCTGCTTAAATAAAAATAATAATTGTTTTCTTAAATTTCATACTACTTAGTCTTCGTAAAATTTTTCTATTGTAGCCCCCTTTGTATCAGATCTGATACAACTGGTTTTTTATCAAAAATAGAGATATTTGATTTCTTCCAATATTTTTTCCTGTATACGTATAATATTATTCACCAGAAAATAATTTTTCCTATCAAAAAGAAAAAATCGCGCGATGTAGGGCTAGGAGTATTAATTATACTTTAGGTGCTAAGTGTGGAAAGTTTGCCTTTCATCAAAACAAATGTTCCAAATAATGTGTTTATATGCTTAAGTCGAACAAGTATCCATGATATCGATACTCAAAATGGAATGTACAGTGAAATAAGTTAAAATTCAATATTGTTATCTTCATTAAAAAAGTAGCCCCCTTTTGTTTGTTCCATCTCGAATAAAATCTTGCACGACTGAAGAATAAGAAGATATTTCACATGCTCCGCATGGGTTGTCTGAAGAACGTAGTGAGCACATAAAGTATCATTTATTCTCCCAATATCATGATAATACTAACTATTAGTGGGTTATATTCTTTTGGCTATTATTTAATGCGATTCCTCATATTCTGTTTATGAATTGTTAATTGATTCATCAATTAAAATTATCACCAAGTATTTATTTACAGAAAAATGAAGACCCATTCTCCCATTTTTGTAGCACCCTATGTATTGCAATAGCATATAGGTCAAATGTCAACTGTCACCGGATATGTTGTCTGTTTCTGCACTCATTTCATTATACTACTGCTTCGAAGGGATTGAAAATAATCTGTGAATGTGTAAAAGGGAGTTTCCTTATATATTTTGAGTGCTACTGCGAGTGGTGCATAGGTATAAGCGAATATCTCAACGATGTTGATGTTAAACGAATGATTTGGTCGGCTTGCTAGCCTGATCTCAATCTAATTGATCATCTTTAGGACGAAGTTCAAAGAAAACTGTTTTTGCCTGATAACTCTTAGAATCCTCGGACTGTACTTCATCATCAAGAATTTCCCAGGAACTTGCTACACACCTTATTTCTCTCAATATATCACTGGAAAAATAACCTAAAGTGGAATACAATAAGTGCTGCAAGTTTAATTTCAATATCATCAATTATTTCCAGGCCGGCAAATTTATTTTTTAGACGCCTATCTCCAATCTACTAGGACAGTTTGATGGGTCAGAGACTTTCACAAATCCTCACGCAGCAACTCTAAGTGCAGTACGACTAGAGGATGAGGTTACCCGGTATCCCGGTCTTTACAATTTTGCTTTGTCGCTCAATTTCATAAAATTATGCTACGGACTGCTACCCCACTAAGCATATTCTCCATATTTATCCCTATGCTGGGCGAGAAAATAGATTTCCGCACCATGAATTTTGAATAATATGGTCCAGAGGTTGATCTCCTGGACCAAAGTGTCCATAAGCACATTTGAGTCCTCTGATTAGTTTTTGGAATATAGTAGGTCTTCCAAAAGTCATATTTTGTCGATTTTCAATTAATAGTGTTGTTCATATTTTCAGAGTACAGAGACCGGTGAGTAATTCAGTTACTCTCCTCATCTGCTGGGGTTAAATATCTCGTTAGTTAGCGACTCCGCCTATCCGAAGCTGGTCATCTGTTTGTCAAGTCCAGAGATATCAGATCTGCAGTGCTCTGCCAGCCCTGGTTAGGCTAAGCCACCGAATAGATATTGAATTCAATATCTATTCGGTGGGCTAAGCAGAATCCTATTTGTCTGCGTAATCTGAAGTAGTAGGTACTGAGTGAATTTTGGAAATGGTGCTTCCATGAACTCTCTGGTCTATCTCATCTCATGGGTGTGGATTGAGAGTCGTGTAAAATATTCGAAATTATATTATTTTTGTGATATCACACTGTTATTTTGATTTAACGATATTCATATGACAATTGAGAAGTTAATGTTAACAGCCTCCGTCCGTTAAGATTTTCAAGAAATCACTTGTTCAAATATTTTGTTCAAAAATTTATTCCACTTACAATATAAATGATTATAATACTACTAACTATTTATAAATTTGAAAAGTGAGATTTGACAGTTGCTATTATTTGCTATTGCTATTGCTATTTGCTATTATTCCATCGATGATAGATTCACCATCCATAGCACCAGTATTTGAACTTGTTGTCGGTGTGGCCTCATTACTACCCTTCTCTTTAAAACTGAATTTCCAATATACGACTTCGCCAACGCAGAGGAGTTCCAACCTCCAAGCTCTTTTACCGGGTAGTAGGTTAGGTTCTAGTGAGTGGGGCCTTCTCGCCACCTCCACTGCGATCTTCGTTTACCGGGTAGTTGTTTGCAGCCATTTTCTACAAGCCTAGTAGCCCATGATCTGCGAAACGAGCACCCTGTGTAGAGCTGGAGATTTTCCAATTTTGAGACTGCTGCAATTTTCTTTGAAGCAGCTTCATTCGAATGAATGTTCACAACTTGTTTTACACATTTACCATTCTCATAACCGATGGAAAAATCGCCGATTCTCCAAATTTGCATGCCACAAATCAACGTATTTTTGGTACAAACCATACGTATCAAAAGTACGTGACAAATACTGTTCTTTTTATTCCCAGTACCTATACCTCAATGTGACCATAACTGTGGTACTGGTGCTTTCAAAAGTATCCATAGGTAGTCAGCCTAACGTCACGTCTACTGGCGCCAAAAATACCATACATTAATACAACCCTTCTAAGAACCTATGTATGATCATCTGCCTTCAACAATAACATAGTTACTTCTCTTTTAGACAAAATTTCTGCTTTTTTGTGTGTATCCAACAGACTTCCGTCTTGAGAACATGAATAATTTTCCAAATCTGAAAATACCATTTTTGTAGGTAATGTGGTCCACAGTGAGGTAGGAGAATAACCTTTCGTATGGGCTAATAATACCAATTATTTTTTCTCTTATTTTTTTGGGAATCAAACCACAATAATGTTTTTTATTTTTT
>CAJUYG010006658.1:0-11885 GCA_910591675.1 Galerucella calmariensis | reverse complement strand
TGTATATGCATTGCAAGCGAGAAACTTCAGATGAGCATGTGCAAAGTACATTCTTTTCGTAAGAGGAAGTGTAATGGATGTGCGTAGGTCCTACGACATATCCATAGCATGTGCCTAGCATCTACACTAGCACATGTATAGGAGATTAATAGCACCCGGATAGGTATATAATATATACGCCGATAACACATGCCTAGGATGTACTGTATATCAGAAGGCCCATAGCTGGAAAATGCGTAGCATGTGAAAAGGATGTGCTATCACATGCTTGTTGGCACTTTGAGCTTTTTAGCGCTGGGTACATACTCAGCATCTTATAAGAACATCTTTCATCACATTCTGAAAACCTGATCAGCATGTGACCAGGGCGCAACACAATCTATTTATAGCACTTGTTTTGGTATTATGTGAGAACATGCTTTGCACATCCATGTTCTTTTTGAAAATATTCCACGCATATGCTTAGGATGTCAAATTGCTATGTGGGATATGACGGTAAGTAAATGCTGTGTTACGTTTCTGCCAACGTTACGGTTCGTTGTTCCGTTTCGTAAACATTTTCCAAGACATTTGTGGTTAATGTACATTTTGATAGTTTATTAGACGCAATTTTAGAGTTTATAACATCAGACAACTTTATATTTTAAAAATATTGGTGCAAAATTTTTACATAAAGTATGCACTTGATAATCCAATAAAGATATTATTATACAATAATTACGGAGAATAAGAAAATAGTAATATATTTTTTTAAATTACTCATGAAAAATAACATAAATTGAGACTGAAAAGAAAATATTTTGATATTATAGAATGTATATAAGCGTTGATTGATCAATCAACAGTAATAATAGGTAGGTACCTACTTAGTTATGAAACAAATGAATACTCTTACATTTCAAAGACTGGTTGAAAATTATACATCCTGTATGGCATGGCAGAATATAAAAACATCGAAACTATTCTTAGAAATTTAAATAATTGGTATTACTGGCAACAAAAACATAACATGATTAAAAGTTTCTTATTTATCTATATTTAACTCTTTTTTACCACGACTAGTTTTTTTGAAATTATCCTTTATTTTTTTATGTAATGGAAATTTTAGATATTATATTTCAACCACAACCCCCGGATATGTAATTATTGGTTTTTGAACTGAATAGAGTGAGGGGTCGGCTACTTATGACCCGCGAGTCACCAAGTGAATCGTTTACTAATTTCAAGTGACCCACTTAAGAATCGAAAAAAAGAATGATATATGAAAACAAATTATGAAACATGAGCATTGAACGAATATTTTGAGAATAAGAAAATGGAAAATAAATATTTTGTTTTCGTCCCTTTCGTCTCAGCATGCACCGTGCGCTGTAGAGTAATGCAATTTTGTCCACATTCGGTTCAACTTATAAAAGTGAGCAAAAATTTCTCCAAAATAAAATTTATTTTAAGAAAGAACAGGAGTATGTTAACTACCGTAAATCCAATCTGTCATAAGTTTTAAAGAAATTCGTGAAATTAATTCTGAGTCAAGTGATACAAATTTTTTGGAATGAAAATAAAAAATCTTTGATTTTGATTGTAACGTCAAAAAATCATCTATCGAAAACCTCACGAAAGTTCGATAAATTAGATAATAATTCACCAGGCCTTTTATCAAACTTGCTGTCATTTCACAATAGCCACTCACAGTACCTCTATTGCATGGCGACGAGTTTTCTAAAATCTGTCAAATTATTTTCAATTTATTCTCTCTTGTGATAGTACTACAGAAAATATCATGACCCAAACGTCCCTTCAATATTCACATTGTGCACTGAACGAAAAAGGTACGAGTTACGGAACGTAATCCGTCAACGTTAACATTAATTTTAGTTAACTAAGCTTTTATACCAGATCTTATAAATTTACACACATTGTGAATTAAGCCAGATTGTTTGTAACCTTAATATAATAAACGTCTCAATTTTGTAGTTTTTCGTTTTTTAAAAAGTATTTTTCGAAGTGAAGAAACATTTTTGGCGCAGTCAGTAGGATTTTCGGAAATTAAACGTATAGTACGAGTGATTTTTCGTTTCAACGATTAACCGAAAATTTGAACTTTAAGTTGTCGTTAGTTCGAGAGTATATCGAATTGTGAACTGTTAAATCCGTTTGAGTGAATATCGATTGGATCCCGATAGTTCCAGACAACCGATCACCAGCTTCGAGGAAGAAAGAAAAACGAAGATTACAACCTGGGTACAAAACAGCATCGTTTGGACCTTTAGGAATTAGAATAAGCTAGAAGTAAGAAAATGAGAAGAGTAATTATATTGTAAGCTCAGTTATTTCCTTAATTTTCCTTTGTCCTTTGATAGTAAAAGCATATATTTTAAAGATTTTTATGAGTGATCTAGAGATAAGACAATTAGAAAGTTTATTAGAAAATAGTTTAAGCTTAGTAGATACAGATTCTTTAAATAATTTGCTAGAAACTTCTTTAGATTCAGAGAATTTTATCGATAATTTAAATATGACTACTCCAGCAGTTAACTATTCATTGCTTAAATTATATTTAGACTCTATTCCATGTTATGACGGAAACCCTCATACTTTAGCTATATTCATAGGAAATTGTGAAAGTCTCATTTCAGTATTCGCTAGTGAAATTGATGTAGCTTTGAACACCTTTTTGTTAAAAGCTATTATTGGTAAACTTACAGGGCGAGCTCAAATGTTAATTGGTTCCCGAACCGAATTAAGAACTTGGAATGCAATTAAAGATTCTTTAAATTTAAGTTTTGGCGATCAACGGAATATTGATTGCCTAGTTCAAGATTTAATTAATTTAAGACCTTTTAGAAATGAACCTCCGTATAACTTTGGCATGCGTTGTCAAGATGCACGCAGTTTAATTTTTTCTAAATTAAATTCATCCAGTAATATTAGTGATAGTGAACGTAAAATTCATCTTGAAAATTACGATAATTTAGCTTTAAAAACTTATATACAAGGTTTACCTTTACCATTACAAACAAATGTTCGATTACGATTACCAAATAATTTAGAAAAAGCAATGAGTTTAGTTATCGAAGAAGAAAATTTTATGTATTCAACCCATAGAAATAATAACTTAAATTCTAACAGCACTTTTAGACCCAGTTTAAGAGTAACACCAGCTAAAAATCCCAATTATCGACTACCAAGTCCTACATTTTCACCAAATTTCAGTAATTTACAATCTTATCAATCAATGCCACAATTACCTCCTCCAATTATACAACAAAACCCACTACCACGTCCACCTTTTGTAAATTCGTATCAATTTAGACCAAATTTCCATACTAATAATAATTCCAATTTTAGTACCAAAAATAAATTTCCTACTCAACGTACCCCCGTTTTTCAAAACTTAAATCATCAACAAAATTTCCAAAATCAAAATCGTCAACCAATTTTTCAAAATCAAAATAGCCAAAAACCAAATAATCGACCCAGCAATCTCCAAAATTATAGACCAGAGCCCATGGACACATCTTCAGGAAATACTAGATTCCAGCCTAAACCAAACTTTATATCAACCGAACTTTATAACCAAACTATTAATAATCCAAACCAATATCAATATACTAATGATAATATTCAATCTAACAGCTCATTTGAACCCCAAAATCTAAATCCAACAGAAACTTCGAATGACATTGATCCTTATTCTCATGAACCGGAAATACAATACTCTCACGATTATAATAATTATCCATCTACATATGTTAACAACAGTGTAACAGATTATCAAGAAATAGATACATATGATGACCCTGAACTTCTGGAAACTGCAAATCAGGATTTTACCCGAGTCACACATTCACACAACCAGACATAATACTTTTGAATGCATTAAAAGCAAATTTACCTTTTATCAAAATTCCAGAAATTAACGCAAACTTTTTAGTTGATACCGGCAGTTCAAAATCTCTTATCAATCCAGATTTAGCTTACAAGTTTTATCAAAATCGCATTTTTAAAGAACAATTCAATATTCAAACAGCACACAATATTTCTTATCATGATGAGGTCGCTTACATTCCTTTATTTAAGATTTTTAACTTGAAAGAATTTCATAAATTTTATCTCTTTAAATTTAGTAACAGATTTGATGGCATAATTGGTGTAGATTTGTTAAAACAATTGAATGCCAATATAAATGTTAATCAAAAACGAATAATTACTCCAAAAGCAGTTATTCCCTTAATTTTTGACTCAAATAGTGACCCCACTTATATTAAAAATCATTCTATTATTATACCAGGTCGTTGCCAACAAGTTGTCAAAATTCCTGTTACCGAATCAAATGGCATAGGTGTACTTGAATATGAAAATTTTGGAAAAGGTCTCGAAATGCCAAAAGCTTTGGTAAATATTTTTAATAATTTTGCAATAACAACTATTATTAACAGTAATGAAAATTCAGTTAAATTAGATATTAATGAACCTTTCAAAATTGAAATTTTAAACTTAGTCGAAGTCAATTTTGTCGAAAAAATGGATATTGATTCCGATTCTCAATTATCAATTCCACAAGATAATAAACTTAAAGCAAATTTAAAACATCTTAGACTTTCCCACTGTAATGAAGAAGAGAAAAATTCTATTAAAAATCTTTGTTTCCAATATCGAGATATATTTTATTGCGAAGGAATACCATTAAGTTTCACTAATCAAATAAAACATAAGATAAATTTAACAGATGATAGCCCTATTTATGCAAAATCTTATCGATTTCCCGAAATCCACAGAGAAGAAGTAAATAGACAAATTACAAACATGCTAGACGAAGGTATTATCGAACGTTCCACTTCCCCCTTCTCTTCACCAATTTGGATTGTACCAAAGAAGCCAGACGCTTCAGGTAAAAAGAAATGGCGTTTGGTAATTGATTACAGAAAATTAAACGAGAAAACTATTCAAAATCGATACCCTATACCACGAATACACGAAATATTAGACAGATTAGGTAGAGCAAATTACTTTACGACACTCGACCTTGCTAGTGGTTTTCACCAAATCGAAATTGACCCACAAGACGTTGACAAAACTGCTTTTAGCACTCCCCAAGGACATTTTCATTTTAAACGTATGAGTTTCGGACTTAAAAATGGTCCATCAACATTTCAAAGTGTAATGGACAATGTACTACGAGGACTGACAGACGAATCTTGCATAGTTTATTTGGACGACATTTTAATATACAGTACATCCCTTCAGGAACACCTAGAAAGACTAAAATCCGTATTTAATAGACTTAGACAGCACAATTTAAAAGTTCAACTTGATAAATCTGAGTTTTTGCAAAAGACAATAATGTATTTAGGACATGTGATTACCCCCGACGGCGTGAAGCCAAACCCAGACAAAATTTCTGCTATCAAAAATTATCCAGTTCCTAAAACACAAACAGAAATAAAACGTTTCTTAGGACTTTTAGGCTATTATAGACGTTTTATCCCTGACTTTGCTAAAATTACGAAACCTTTGACAAAATGTTTGAAAAAGGACTCAAAAATTTTACATGACGAAGAATTTATAAATTCATTCCAAATTTGTAAAGAAATACTAACTAATGACCCTATTTTACAATACCCGGATTTTTCTAAGACATTTATACTTACGACAGATGCTAGTAAATATGCAATCGGTGCAGTTTTATCCCAAGGAAATGTACCTAACGATAGACCCATTGCATTTGCTTCACGGACCCTAAATGAATCCGAAATAAACTATTCAGTTATCGAAAAAGAATTGCTTGCCATTGTATGGGCATGTAAACATTTCAGGCCATATTTATATGGAAGACAATTTCACATTTATACAGACCATAAACCCCTTTCTTGGCTATTTAGTCTTAAAGAACCTAACTCAAAATTAGTTAGATGGCGTTTAAAACTAGAAGAGTTTGATTACAAAATATTCTATAAAAAAGGCACATTAAATTCTAACGCTGATTGTTTATCCCGAATACCTATCAATGCATTAGAAACCGAATCAGTGATTAATAACCCCGGAAATTCACATGACGACATTCTAGATTTCTTACAGCAACTGGCCGAAACTATTCCCACAGACCCTCAACCTTCTACTAGTAATATGAACCCATCCAAAATAAATATTTTATCTGACATTCAAATGCATAAACCCACAAACACACAAGAAAACGATGAACGTAATAGTTTAAACACACCAGAACCCTTTTGGACAAAAAATGACTCTGACGACTCTGACGACTCTGAAACAAATCATTCAGCAACTGAAAATACTAGTAATGGTATACCGATCCTTGACGAAATGATAAATAATAAGGTACACCAAATTCTTGTTTATCCAAATTTATATTCAAAAACAGATGTTTCCCACGAAACATACGAAAATCAAAAAATTATGAAAATCAAAATTCCAGAAAAAGACAATGAAAGTTTTATTTTTCACTTTATTGCCGAATACACAGATTTGAACAAAACTTTTTATATGTACTTCCATAATGAAAATTTATACCGTGATTTCAATAACGTTTATTTGAAACATTTCTCTGCGAACGGCCCAAAATTAATTAAATGCACCCAATTAAAGAATACAATTAAAGACAAAGAGGAACAAATCATTTTACTAAGAAACTATCACGAAGGCAAAACCAACCATAGAGGAATCAATGAAACTTTAGAACGATTACGCAACCTTTACTATTGGAAAAATATGAAAATTACAGTAACGAATTATATTAATAGTTGTACCATTTGTCAAAAGAATAAATATGCCAGACAAACCCCCTATGTTCCTATAGTGTTAACAGAAACAGCTAGTAAACCCTTCGAAATTATTCATATGGATGTCTTCATCTATGACGGCAAAAACTATCTAACTCTAACTGACGCCTTTACTAAATTTGCTCAAGCTATCTTTATTCCAGGTAAATCTGCAATTCTCATTAGTAAAGCACTTATTAAATATTTTGTTTCTTTTGGCGTTCCCCAATCAATAATAGTAGACAGAGGCACAGAATTTAATAATGAAACAGTCAAAGATCTTTTAGCATTACATAAAATAAAAGTACATTTTACAACAACAGGTCACCACGAATCAAATTCAATAGCGGAAAGATTACATTCTACTCTGGTAGAACACTTACGACTTTTAAGAGAAATTTACCCAGACGAAAATGACTTAATGGACTATGCAATAATTGGTTACAATAATTCAATACATAGCTCCACAAATTTTACACCATTCGAACTTACCTTTGGACATACTCATTCTAGAAACCCTAACGAAATATTTTTGACTCAATCATTTTACACCGACTACGTTACTAACCATAAAGAAAGATTAAAACACATATACAAAGAAGTACAAGAAAATTTAGACAAGAGAAAACAGAAAGTAATAGAAAAAACAAACACACAAGGTGACACAAACCCAGAATTTAAGTTAGGTCAAACTGTATTCAAAGTTAACCCTAAAAATAGAAATAAAAAAGATAAAAGATTTTTAGGACCTTACAACATAACAAAAATATTAGATAGAAATAAAGTTGAAATATCTAGAAAATTATTAAAAAGAAAAAAACTAACATTAGACAAACAAATAATACATATTAAAGAACTAAAGAAACCTCCCGTTGCAGGTTCCTCTACTGGACCACCGTCACAGGACTAGACACACCCAAATTTCACAACCTAAATGATAATCCTGGTCTTTATCCCCTTCACAAAGGAAACGCACAAATAAAATCAAACTATTGGACGTTTATACAAATATTTGACATTACAAACATAACCAAAGAATTTCTTTTGTTAAAAGAACAATTTAATAATATTCATGACTCCCTATCGAAATCTCCTAGATTTTTTAACTTTACTGAACACTTTAAAAACTCTTATCACATGATTCAATTTATCGAACATAAAATATCACTCCAACTGAATCAATTAAACCCATTTTGGAAAACTCGATCACGAAGATCATTATTCGACGGATTAGGATCTGCAGTAAAATTCATAACAGGAAATTTAGATCAAAATGATGCAAAACGATATGATGAAGCCATTACATCCTTATCGAACAATCAAAACCAATTAAAATCTCTTATCGAAAACCAAATTACTTTACTCCAATCATCCATTAAAAACTTTGAAAATAATTCTAAAATATTAGCTCATAACCAATTAATATTAAGCTCACGTATTAATTATTTACAAAATTTAATTAGAGATATAAAAATTGAAAACGTGGAAACTTACCATTTTTTTGCAATAGAACAAATCGTTTCACAATTTTCTATTAGCTTTCAAATAACCTACAATATACTTGAAGTAATTGAAACAGCTATTAGCTTTGCAAAACTTAACACTTTTCATAATTCTATAGCTGATCCCAAGGACTTATTTTCTGAAATCTTAGAAGTCAGTAAAAATATCGACAACGATAATAAATTCCCAATTGAATTAAAATTACAAAATATTTTACTACTCGAAAAAATTATTGAAATTAAAAGTTATAGTAACGGTAACAAAATTATGTTTATACTTGAAGTACCTATTGTTGAAAATTCAGAATACAATTACTATCATCTTTATTCTTTACCCACTCCATCAACACAATCCTTCAAAACCATTATACCAAAGTCAAAATTTATCCTTTTAAATGAGCAATACTACGCCTTCTCAGACTCAAATTGTGAAGAAGTATCCCAAGAAGAATTCCTATGCACAGATCTTCAGAAGCTACCAATGACTTTACATGTACCTTGTGAAGTCCAACTTATTAAATATTATCAATCAATAAACACATGTCAACAAATTCCAGCGAAAATCACTAATACCAAAATTCAGAAAATAGAAGAAAACCAATGGATAGTAATTACTCCATCTCATGTGGTTGCTTCCCAAAAATGTGGTAAAGTAATAAACAATATCCCATTAAACGGTAGTTATATAATTGAACTAAATAATCAGTGTGTAGTTTCAATAAACAATATTACATTGAAGACTTTTGCAAGTAAAATGTCAAATTTTAAAAGTGTAGAACTTCCCAAGTTACAATTTTCAAATGAAAACTCAAAAGCGAACTCTTTTAACTTAAGTAAAGTGCAAATAGATTCAGTGAACTTAGACGAACTTAGTAATATTCAAAATGTGCTCCAAGAAGACAAAATCAAACTAACAAAACTGGAATTACCTTCTGTAAATTTTCAAAACATTAGCTTCTACACTATTTTATTATATGTTATAGTTTTTTCAAGTATAGTTCTACTAGCTGTCAATATCATTAGAAGAAAACATAAGAAAACCAGTCAGAAAAATACAAAAAACCAGGCAAACAAGGACTTCAAGAATTTCCCAGTGATTTCGAACTCTGAAGAAACTCCATAGTTCTCTCTTAGGCCGGAGGAGTTACGGAACGTAATCCGTCAACGTTAACATTAATTTTAGTTAACTAAGCTTTTATACCAGATCTTATAAATTTACACACATTGTGAATTAAGCCAGATTGTTTGTAACCTTAATATAATAAACGTCTCAATTTTGTAGTTTTTCGTTTTTTAAAAAGTATTTTTCGAAGTGAAGAAACATTTTTTACGTTATATTAATAAAAAAGTACATCAAATCAATGAACATCAACATTAATTTTCAGCCGATGAGCTGTATCGTTAATACAATGAACGTTCGTACGTAAACTTTTTTATTTATCAAGTTATGTTCTATGTACATTGAATCAATGAATAAAGGACATGGATCCATGTTTGACGGTTATTAATATTACGAACGGTTTACATTAGTTAATGATTGCTGTACGTTAAATCAATAAACAGCGAGCATGGATCTATGACTTCCAGTTATTAATATTACGAACCACAAACATTAATACAATAAACGAGAAGCATGGATCCATGACCACCGGTCATTAGTTTATGATTGTTGTACGTTAAATCAATGTACAATATACATTGATCAATGTTCACCGGTTATTAATATTACGAACATAATTCATTGATATTTACTACTATACCTCAGCAAAATAAAAATCAAATTAGTCATCGGCGAAATGAGTCGGTTCTCGATTCAAATTCGTATATGAAATTGTGTGTTCAGCAATCTAAACACGTTAAACACATATGCGAATATGGCTGCCGATTTTATTTTTATTTTGATGAAATATAGCACTATCTCCATTAAAAATAATGTGGTAGTACAATAGAATATTTTTTTTAGTTTTAAGATACAGCACTGGCTGAAAATTATCTTAGGTATATGTCCATTGATTTGATGTACCAGTATCTGCAAATAAGAATACAAATTTGGAATAAAACAGTCCCAAAAGTAGCTTTCGAATTAGGTGTTACACTTTCAATTATGTAATTATTATTTTTTCCCCAAGTGGGGCTCATGATAATTTGCTTCTTAAATTATGTCTTCAAACAAAAGTTACTACTTTGAAACAGTAAATTAGGTGTAACATGTTATATTGACAAACAGTTTTTGTATTTTTAATATATTTCCGCTGCATAAAAAATATATATAGGTACCTAGAGAGTAAAAATGTTTACTACTTTTATTTTTTAATCACTTATTACAAATTCAGACATTATATGTACTTTGGAGCTTTCTAGTGGAACATCATGTCTAAAAAATGACTTTTCTAGAAAGTTCCAAAACATTTTGCTTTCCAAGGGAAAGTCCAAGTTAAACAAATGAATAATTTTAAAACATATGTCTACTGCCTTGAGAATATGGAAAAATGTATATCTAATAAAAGTAGACGCATATATTTGAAATTGTGTTGATGTCTGCACCAGTACACAATATAAATGGCTGAATAGACATTTTCCAGGTCTTCAGGTTTGCAATATGCTCCTCTACTTCTTGTTGAGTCTTCGCACAAAACAAAAATGACTCCTGGGAATCTTTGATGGTGTATTTTGTGTGAGTGGATTTCCCCCAACATTACTTTTGGCACATTGCTTGCCAGTAGGCACCAAATATGCATGGATTTCCCATAAAATTGAAGCATATTTTACTTAACTTCAGAACAGCGGTAAATAGAATTTGTCTTCAAATCATGTTTTAATTTAAAATGTCTTATCATTAAAGACGAAAGAGAAAAACGAGACTTACATACAAAGCAATTCATATTATTACACACTAGTTTTTTTAGGTCGATTAGGTACCTAAATGAATATTTGAAATAAGTTCACTACAAAAAGAAAACTAAAAGAGTACTCACACTTGCAATTAATATGAAGATTATATTGTCTATTCGTTGTAAAAATAATAAATAGTCTATCCTCAATAAAATGGCTAAATTTCACCTTCTAAAAAACTTAAACCACACAAAATTCACCAGCTTCACAACGGAGCACAACAAGAATATGGTTAACCCTTTCGAAAAACAAAAAGACTGAATAATTAGGCGGAAAGATGGTCACGTATTTGTTTTCTATGTACGCCTGTACGTAATATTAATGATTACAATCATGGATCTATGAACGGTTTACATTAACTTTCGCGCGTTATTCTGAGTCCATGTAAGCTGTTCGTAATATTAATGTTCATAGTGATGGATCTATGAACACGTGTCATTGATTTTAGCGCCTTATTAGCATTTAATGCTTGAGCTCGTAATATTAACGTTTAACAAACATTGAAACAATGAATACCGTTTATGGTGTTTTTATGTATGCTGTTCATAAATCCATAACAAAAATTTATTGTTTTAAAGACGAACAACATCAATTTAATAATTCTCAAACATTGATTCAATGAACTTTTTCATTGTACCAATGAAAAAAATTATTAATTTTTGATGTTTTTCGTTTATTGCTTAATGTTAGGTCATTCATTGTTTCAGTGTAC
>CAJUYG010006657.1:0-11887 GCA_910591675.1 Galerucella calmariensis | reverse complement strand
ATATATATATATATATATATATATATTTATATATATATATATATCCTCAACTGTCAGTATGAGACTTATACCGTATAAGTTTTATACTTTATACTGTCCTGAAAAATGAACTTGTGTTGATAAATTGTGTTGGTTTATATCATTTATACTGTCCTTAAACATAAACCAATTTAATTTGTACTTTTATACAGAGTTTTATACTGTCCTCAAACTAAATAAACATTTTATACAATCGTTGAATATGGACAATATGTTTTATACTGTCCTTAAATACAGATAATACAGATATATGAGTTAGATAGAAAATGTTATATATTTCATAATATTGTGAGTTTGAAATTATTAAATATAAATTATATAGTGCTCACAATGTTTATAATTCATCCTCCATCTTATTAAAATGACGAAAATTATTAACAATAGATCGATACTTCACGTGCTGATAGTAATAGTATATTATTCAACAAGCATATAATTATTAGGGGAAGGGGAGGCAAAATAATCGATTAATTGGGTGTTCGATTGATTGACACATTATTTTTTTAAATAATCGATAATCGATCAATCTATCACCCGATTATTCGATCACACGATTGATGCATTAATAATCAATTAATCGATCATTTTGCCACATCTACAAGGTACTCCAAGGTACTATCAATCGTAATTATTAAAAGTTGACATTTAGACTTTACGTTTCTGTTGATGTTGCTGTGTTAACTTTAAAACACGCAAGTTTTAAAAAATTGGATTTCAACACGCTGGGCGTACTTTAAGAATGAAAAATGTACCAATAAAACAAAAATGTGTGGGACTTGTAGAAAACAACCACCTGTTTTATATCTCAAAATTGCATACTACGATACTCAGTTTAACGATTACAAAAATTTTGTTCTGAAAAAATGATTTTTCCAACATAAATTGAATAATACCAATATGTTCCTTGTGGTATATTCATGATTCAGGATCCTTTTTGTTATATTGTGGGAATTGATTTCCAAAAAGTTGGCACCCAAATTTTGTTTTTTTGATATGTTGAATAAACTAATAGGTAGACTGTCAACATCTAATCCCTTAAAAACAATAAAATATTTTTGGAAATTTGGATCGGGCAAATTGATTGTAAAAACTGACAAAACTTAACTTTGAAACAAGCCAAACGTTAGTTCATCTCATGAACTAACGGCACCCGGAATAAAATTTTGAAGTAATGAGGAATAAAAAACTGATTTAGCATATCGTTAAAAGGTAACTTATTATCTGGAAGCAGCGCGCATGCTTTGAAAAGTGGCCAGACATTCCAAACAGCTGTTTATATTTCAATCATATACTTATTTGCAGTGTTGCCAATTTCCGTATCTTTGGACTAGAGTGCCAGAAGTGCCTATAATATTCTAACCGTAATTAAATCCGTATATAATCGTATATTTTTACGTTATTCATTTTTTATCTTTCGCATATCATGAATGGTAATTCCTTTTCATATTATGAGGAAATAAAAAAACAAAACGATTCGATTTCGAATAATAGGGCATGTCCACGTGACTTCAAAAACTAGCCTGGTGGTAAAACAATAAACAAAGCATTCAGAACATTCAGAACACGTGGTACTTAATAGTGAGGTTATGCTGATTTATAATGATAGATCGTGCTTGAGTTTAGTTGGTTTTGCTTCAGTGTACTTTTAAAGTTATTTTAATTGTTGAGCTTGCATATTTAATAATATATAATATAGGTTGATAGTTGTTTGATGTTTGATAATTTTTCATCATGTCTATTGTTCATTATTTTACCAACAAGATATTGTCAACTGTCAACTCTCGTGGACATGCCCTATAGCAGCAACATTCGATAGGTGAATGACTGAATCGATGAATCGAACACGTGTGTACGCATGAGGGGTACACAACAGACGATCTTGAACTTAAAACGATCTATCAAATCGGGTTCAGAATCGCCTGCATCTATGTGACCTTCAAATATTTTCAGTATCGTATAATTTCGTATCTTTTTGTGGGTCAACTTCGTTTAGCTGAAATCATTTATGGATAAACTGTTGCCATGGCAGCCATAACCATGGTAACGGGTACACAAAAACCTAAATCATATGGTGAAGAAATGCGTGGTTGCTAAGTTGACCCCACTTTCGTTTAATAAGGATGGGCAAAATAATCGATTAATCGAAATATAATTGATTAATCGGTTGACTGATTAATCGATATATATTTTTCAAAATAATCGAATAATCGAAAATACTTGATTAATCGAAAATAATCAATTCATAGAAAATTGATTATTTTTCATAATTTTTGATAACAGCAACTGGAAGTGGTGAAAATAAAGTATTAAGTAACATTGTAGTTTGATTCACAATAAAAACAAACTAAAACTGTACGTTGTGGTACCTATAACATATAATATCATTTCAAGTTTTTAAACATTAAAAGGAAATTAACACAATTTTTGCAATGGTCTATCGCTATTTTCAAACCAAATGATGAATTAATTAAAATTTATCCGTTATTGATTATTCCAAAAAGCGGATGATTAATTGATTGTTGATCGATTAATGATCGATTATTTTATAATCACATCTTTTACATTATACCTATACCACTTACTCTTTTGGTTATCAAATTCGACCTATAACAAAGATTACAGAATAAATATTCTGTAATCTTTACCTATAACTTCGACAAATTAACAAGGAATGGTGAAGGTGAAAAATACTAAGTAATAATGTTATCGGTTGGAATTGGAGAAAATTAAGAAAGAGAAAACCACTTTTTCAAACACAAAAAAATTCCACTCCCTCGCCGACAAACCAACTTTGATGTTTACATCATAAGCGGAGGCACAAGGCTTTCTAACTTTTGTTGAAGCAGGTTTTGGAAAATGGACAAAATTGCTAAAGATTTCAATATTTTCAAATGAATTACTCATTACTTGATAATAATGATTATTTTTTGATGTATTTTTGGAATTGTTCTCGAAATGTTCACCGCCCGGTGCTATTGTATCCAAAAACTCCTGTTAACTGCATACCTACACCGTGTATTCCAGAGAAAAACTAGTTACTTTATTATAGTGTATCTATTGTTTATGTGATGACTATGACCCATATTTTCAATCCCTTTGAAGGAAAAAGCCGCCAAATGGCGTGCATAAAATTGTTTTATAAATTCGAATATTGTGAAATAATGCTTTTCAAATATAATTCAAATTAATATAGTGGATTAAAATTAACCTGCATAAAATTTGTAATACAATTCAAGGTCATCACATTAAAATTAGTTATACTAGGTATACCTATCATTCATTCCGATAACGATCTCCTATCGATTATTATGAAAATGACAGCTGATTTGTTTGAAAATGGTTTGTCGTTTTGTCGAACAGATTTTGCTTGACATTCGAATTCGGTAAGTTTTATGGAAAATACGTCGTATCATTCCGGAATATTAAATAAAACACATTTTTAGAGGCTTCTTATGTCCCATAGGTATATTTAAAAAAATTAAGTTAGATATTTCATTTAATATTCATTAAATAAAAACTTTATGCACGCCATTGGGCGGCGTTTACCATCAATGGAATTTTAAACCGACTGTTTTTATGTCGTTACAAAAGTTTTATAAAAAATATAACGGTCTAAACTAAACAATATTTTGGCATAGTAGAAGTTTTTGATCTTCATGAAACTATGAAGGAATGCGAATAAAAAACATCACCTTATTGTTTTTATATTCTAAACACAAAGTGCTTTTATCTTTACGTCGCCGTTAATGTGGGTTTTGACTATTGGACAAGTGCTGGAGAACCTAGTACTAGTAGGGAGTTGGAAAATATTTACTAAATTGATAATTTTATTTGTCAACTCGATTTTATTGTTAACAACACTTTTTAGGTAGGTAACAATTTGTGAAAGCAAATTAGGTACTATGTGCGCAGCAAATGATTCTTAGCTGTTTTTAATTGAAAAGTAATAAAAATAAAAATATTAATTTCACTTTCTACATAATATAGGTACCTATATAGTTATACCACAGAGTACGTACTCTGTGGTTTTCGATCTGTAGATAACGGGTTCGAGTCACAGATACAGTTGGCAGAAGCAAACGTGAGCCCTGGTGGGCGTGTTCATGTCGCTGTAGTTGTATTTTTGTAGTAACAATTCAATATTTTGAATTGATAACCAAATATCGATACCATGAATGTCAACTGTTAAGAGATATGTAAACTGAGTCAAACTTGCTTTAAATGTAACTGTAAATATTAATATATTGGACCAAAACTAAAACTACCGTTTGCCCTAAATGTCTATATTTTCAAATTACATGACTGTATTAATGTCATGAAAAAGAAGGGTCAAGTTTCTATGGAAAGCAACAAAATATGAACTGGTTATAGTCCAGTGTTGCCGATGCAAAAATGAAAATTACCCGAACTTACTATTCAAATTATCAGAATTTGTCAAAATTGTCAAAAGGACACATTGGTTATCTAAATAAAGTCTTCGACCCCAGTCAATATGGAAAATTCCCAAAAACAATAGCCATTTTATATATCCCTTCTACAAAATATTCGAAAAACTATTGGATCCAAATTAGTGAAATTGTCTAAAAATCGGATAATCATCCTTGCATTGACAACACTGATACAGAATGAATAAAATGATTTATGTTGATGAAATCACTCGGTCATATTATTCCGATTATATTTAACAATTACTAATGGACAATCGTTAACATTGGCTCTTGATTGGCTGCTTGCGATGACCTTATTTTAGTTCGCATATTTTCCGGGGCTCATGTTTGGTTCTGACAACAACTGTAGAACATTTTATTTTTATCTTTTTTTAAATCAAATTTCTTCGTAGAAAAAATAATGTATGAAACTCTCATGTAATGGTTATTACATGATCGTTGCATAATATTTTGTTACAGTTACCTACAGAGGTAGAAAAACGCCAATTAGGTATGGATAAGTAACAACAAAATTAAGGATTGGGAACCAAATAAAAATGATAGACTTTGCTCAAAACACTTTTGGGAACGTTTAGTTTCACAAAACTGATGCAAGAGTACACGCTTACTCTATATGAAGCTATCCCAATCTTTCCCCAGTTTCCCACATACCTGCATCCCAGGAAGGTAGATATGTACCTACAAAAATAATAATATTGATTTTTCTAGAAAAGAAAGGGAGCACCAATAAAATATATGCAAAGTAAAAAATCCGGTCCATCTACATCCTTAAACCAAACTACTGACTCTCGTAGTAAAAAAAATTGACATGAAAGCTATTTCAAGAAACCCCTAGAAGCCAAGAGAAGTCTAGAAAAAGTTGTTAAATGTTTAATTCTTCAAACAATTCATCACCTTTTTTAAACTAATTCTGCAGTGTATAGGTACCTACCTATGTAATTTCAAAACGATGCTAATTTGAAACAACCAGTATTGTTTACGCCTCAAATTTTATTTTTATTTTGTAAGAATTCTTTTTATTTTGTAAGAATTTTTATTATTTTGTAAACAAAGTGACAACATCATCGCTTTTGTCATTATTTGAGTTTTCCGCTAGGCAGGCCATCGCCGAAGGCGGGAGTAAAGTCACTGTTGAATAGATATGTATACATATTTATATTATCTTTGGAATAGGTAGATGTTGAAAGAAAACGCATCGTTCATCATTTTATTTCGTTCGCTCTCCGAACTCAAGTTTTGGAAGAATATTTTTTAACGATTGTGAGAAGTGAAATTCAACTAGACATTGATTATTACAAATAAAATACAGTATTTATAATAAGTAGGTAGATTAACAGCGAAAATATCCAATATTCAACAAAGTTAAAAAACTACGCAACTAAAACAAGAAGCACTTTATAAATGAGATGCTATAGTATATTACGTAACGTGTGCGGAAAGTGACATTTTTCACACGAGTGGGAAGTATTGTCTCACGAGCGCAGCCGAGTGAGACAATCCCACGAGTGTGAAAAATCACTTTCGCACAAGTTATGTACACTATTTTTCCTACGACCACGCGATATACTTTTACCAAATTAGGCATGTATAATCTTGCTTTTTTATGTAGATGTGAGAGGTTTTACATATGTGTATTTGTAAATACTTTATATGGTTTTGATTACTTACCTTTGAAATTGGCCCAGAAAATTGTGATTTTTATGCAATGGAAAAAAGTACCTTTATAAAAAAGTTAGAATTAATATTTAACCTGTTGCCTACCTGTAGGAGATTGAAAGTATTAACTAGCTATTTTAAGGATTCATTGTTCAAATAATTGAAAACGGATATTTATTGTTTTAATGACATGAAAGTCCAATAAATGTCGATATAAACACATTTTATTTTGGAGAATAAATAAACTGTTGTGTAAATTTCCTTAGCGCTTATTAGTATCTTGGACAAGAACCATAAGCTACAACAGTGGGATGGCCGAGCGGTCTAGGCATCCGTGGGCTCGATTTTTGACAAGCAGTAGGGTGGTTCGAGTCCGGGCTCGGTATTTTTATTTTTTTTTATTTTAAATGAAATAAATAGATTATATTATATTATTATATGGACAAATCAACTTAGAAAATAAGCATTTCACATATACATATTAATTTGCGGAGTAAAAAGACTAGCATTTCAACATTCAATTTGACAGCTTTTTTATCCGCACACGTACGGATAAGATTTTTTTCCGTACGCGTATGAATAAAGGTCACTTTCCATAGAACTAGTCAGTGCGATATATGTCACTTTCCTATGTGGTCGTAGGAAAAAGCTTTTTCGTAGTGTTTTTAATTTTAACCCACTGGCCACTATTTATTACACATGACCTTCAAACAAATTCATGTGTTTCGCAGGTAGATTCAGAAAACAGACTCACAGATACAAAGTGTCGTCAGCGACATCTAGCCTATAGCAATATGAGCACTTGAAATAAACGGACATATTTTTTAAATTCGAAGTGAACTATTTCATCCAACGCCATCTAAACGTTTATTCCACCTTGCGCAAGTCCAGAACTACGGAAAAGTGTTAAATAATTATTCCCAATGATTAATATAGAATATTTCTTTTTTAGACAATGAACTAACTACCTATAGGCTATTACCTTTTTTGACAATGCTATTACTAATCAATGTTATCATAGGAGCTTAAAATAAAAATTTAGTTCTACTCGGAACTTGTTATTCGCAATTGGCCATATCAATAATTACTGAACTAATTCTGCATTGTTTGTTTGTCAAATAGAGTAGTATATTATTAAACGAGCAATTTATGATAGCCATTATTCACACTGGGTGACGTTTGCGTCCCGAGCCGCAAGCGAGGGGCGCAAGTCACCCGAGTGAATATTGGCCATAAATTGCGAGTAGAATACTATACTTTGTCCACGACCCTTGATTTCTTTATTAAATAAAAGTCAAATAACCTCTAGTTCATGAAGTTATAATATGTAAACATATAGTTATCTTTCGATTTTTCTGGCAGCAGTCCTATAGTCGTTAATTTCGCCGCTTTTTTTATTTCAGTTATTATTATTATTATTATTATTATATTTAGACAAGGGCAGAGGGACAAATCCCTATTATGCCCAAAAACAGATAATTACACAAGAAACTTAGGCACTAGTAGGTAAAGAACAGAAAAATAAGTACAATATACACAATATACCAAATAAACTATAAGTGCTCTAGCAGCGCACGATCAAGTCTGTTTTTGAACGAGTTAGTCGTTAGTTAGTTGGTGTACAAGAACGTTCATTTCCACTATCCGAATTCAATGAATTCATCATCGTTGCATCGTTGCAGTAATATAGCAAGTTCGTAACAATTTGGTATTACTAACGTCAAAATTAAATAATTTGACATATATAGAGATGGGCGATACCGTGTAAAGTATCAATACAACGTACCGTTATAAATATATTGTTTTGAAATACTTAATACTAGAAAATGTCGTTATGAAAAGTATCAATACTAAAGATTTCGATGTTTTATCGATACGATATATTTCAGAAACAAATTTCCTGAACAAAATACACAGATTTAAAAGTTTATTTCATATTGTACCCTCATCTCTAGTCGTGAATAACCATAATGTCCATAATACACATATATGTCACTTTCCCATGTGATCGTATGAAAATGAATTTTTTACTCGTTAAATTGATTATTTTAGAATAATATTTAGTATGCAATTTTGAGACTTAAAATACTCAACAAATATTGTCTTAATGTCAACTTTTCAATTATTATTGATCTGACAGGAGTACCTTGTAACTAGAGGTGGGCGAAATAATTGCCTGGTCGGGTTATCGATTAATCGACTGATCGGTTATTCGATTATGGGCCATCGATTATTTGAAAAATATAAATATCCACTATTTGATAAATATATCGATTAATCGATTATTTTGTTCACCTCTACCGGGTACAAGCATTCAGTAACAAAATGCGTAAGTTGAGTGAGGTCTAAATGCTTGTGATTGTGTGAGAAATGAGTGTGTATATCATTCATTAAGAAGGATTCAACTCTTGTTTTAACAAAATAGCAAATGTGTGTAGGTGCTGTTTGTCTTAATAATTATAACAATCACAATTTACTGTGTATGTTTCAAAGACTTAAAAGTAGGTGGTAGTGAGTAGGGCTGGGTGATGATAAAAATTCTAAATCGATTATTTACTGTAATTGATTAATCGATTATCCCGGTTCATTGAGTAATCGATTATTTTCGATTAATCGAAAAGAGATTATTCAATTTTTGTTGAAAAAATAAATTATTCATAAAATAGGTACATTTTTTAAATCATTAATCTCAACACACTTTGTATTTAATAAAACCCAATTCTCACAGGTTTTTGTTGTCCACCAGTCCCACCTTCCACAACATTTTTGTTTATTGGCTATCTTGCTTTTTTTAAAGTACCTACACCCCTAGCATTGATTTTATTTATGGATATCCATTGGTAAATAATTAACTTTGAGCTCCAAGCTTCAAGTATTTATTTTGGTAACAACCATTGACTCCTGCTTAATGCTGATGAAAGAAAGAAATTTTGTTCGTTTCAGTAGTTTTTACTATAAACGTTGTTTTTTTAAAAACAGTGATGTATTTTTACTTTTTAAAATGTAAATATGAAGTGAGGAGATATTAAGGTTTGTAAAATTTTAATCAAAATTCCAAGATCCACTGTCCAAAGATAATGTCCTTGAACTGACCAATTAAGTCCTCAAACCGATCAATAATGTCCTCAAACTAACTTGTGAAGTTTTGAAACCAACTAGTGAAGTCCTCAAACTGATTACAAATGTCCCCAAATAAATACGTCCTCAAACATTTATTTACGTATATAATCAAAGTTTGAGGACTGTCCTCAAAGAACGCTTTTGTCCTCAAACTCATAGATACAGAAACAAAATGTCCTTAAATTCACACTTGCCCATATATATATATATATATATATATATATATATATATATATATATATAGTTGCCCAATTAGTTTGTCTTACTAAGTTTGTAAGAGACAATGTTTTTTCCTTCAAATTTCAATAAGAGAGCTCAAATGCAATTACTTTCAGTCCTAGGATTGAAATTAGCGTTTTTAATCCTAGGATTGAAAGTGTTGCTAAGCAACGAGCAAATTTTTGTACGGTAAGGGAATTGATGGCTATTACACCTGAAAATAGTACAAAGAATGTCAAAATTTTTTGATGGTTGGAGAAAAATATTTAATTATATCAATTCCGCATTTTCCAACTGTAACCAAGATGCTCCTCTGCCATTAAGGATTAAAGATCTACACAAATTCAATATCAGGTTTCTCTTCGATCAACAGAATATTCTCTCGGAGATATTATCAATATCCACAGAATCTTCTTCTAACTGGAAATTTGTTGTTGCGTAACATTTTAATGATACCCACTAACTTCTATCACTCCTTTGTTGGCCTCATTTGAAAATACATCTTTCTATTGAGTTTAAGAACTGAGATGTATGGAAAACTCTACGTAGTAGATAGGGTGGCGAGGTCGCTGAATGGCGACATTCTCGAGCGCCGTCGAGACCTATTGAAATCGAAAGATAAAGTAATTTCGAAAAGAAAAGCTCGTATGGTAAAAACCATTTTAGCGGTGGGTATGGCGGTTTTTGAAAAAATTTGAAAAAACAGTTACTTGGGCATTCTCGAGCGCGTCAAATATTCATACCACGTATGTCCCAATTGCCTCTGATAACAACGGTATACTAATCTGCCGGTTTGCGTGGTGGGGGTAGGCATATAAAGTAGTCAAAAGTCCGAAAAAAAAAATTACTCGAGTGCGTCAGATTTTCGCAGGTGGTGTTAAGTGGGCCCCAAGGAAGCTCCCTTTAAAAAAACTGACGATTTCGGCGTGACGATAAGTTACGACAAATTTTTGAAAATGCAAAAAAAAGTTTTTTTGAAATACTTGAACGCTTCAGATTTTAATAGCGTAGGATTATCTCGGTTGGTGGGTTCTCTTGATCTGACCGAAAAAGGTTTTTTTATTTTTCTTTTTCCTTTTTTCTCCCTGATAAAACGGGGGATTCAAGAATGACAATAAAGCGATATAGTATAAGATCCGGCTGAAGGATTAGTGCGCTTATCTGTTTTTTACTTAAAACCAAATTTTTATGTATATTTATAATAAGAAGAATATATATTCACCAGGCTGCCTATAAAAAATTTGGCGACCAGTATTTTTAATTTATTTTTGGGAAAAAACTTCCGTCTACATCTTCCGTCTTACGTCTACATCACGGTAATTTATATGAAGATTCAACGAACGTAAATGTATATGAAATGTAGTACAAATTGTTTTATTTATTGTAAAAAATAAAATGATATGAAAATTGTTTTTGTTTTGTACAAACCGCGTAACTTTCTTAAAGTTTATGATTGTTTTCTCGTTTAATCTGAACTTTCGGTTACTTGGATGCATTTGACGAGGTTGAAAATGAGCCTAGTAACAAACAAAGACTTACGAAGCAAAGTTAAGGTATTTGGAGTTATTTGCTCAATTAAATAGACGAATTGGATGGAATTGTACAGGATTATTCGACGATTTTCAAGCTCCTACAAATATTTATCATCCAAATTCAGTATAGTAACTAAGTTAGAGACACAAATTATAGAGGTCCAATTAACTATGCAGATCAATTGATCACTAATACGGTCGTGAACATCGAGTTAGCAATTAAATCTTGAAGTGTACATGGTGTTAGCAAAATGTTGAAACAGAGAGGTAAATTGTAAGTATTTAGTAGATAAAACGAGAACCGTTACACGAATAGTTCCCGAAGTACATTTCGGACTCTGTTTAGTGATTAATCGAGCAAAAAAACTTACACAGGACCGGGAAATAAGATAATTGTTAGATTTAATCGATGAGTATGAGAATTATCAAGCGATTTTGTGTTGAATAAATGAATAAATTAAAACTGAATAGCGAAAATAGTTCCATTGTTGTCGTTTATATGATGCTTGTCCTCTATATTTTGCATATAGAGCTGGAGAAAGTTCTGAACACTACTGTTTTTAAAAGTATTCTATACGAAGGAAAGGCATTTTTGTATCCTTTGGAACTCAATCTTGGAGTAGTTATTTCACTCGCTTGCTGGTACATTTAAAATGCAGTTTTTCAAGGCGTTGTCTGCATTTTCTGGGGACTGGAACCTTCAACCACGTGGTTCATGCTCAATTTTTGGAAAAGTCATTGGGACTTGAGTCGGAGATAAATTAACGATGGTACAACAACTGTACAAAAGAACACAAGAAATTTTGAAAAACCACCTCTTTACTTCTTAGAAATCAAAAAACCTAGAACATGCCTCACGATGGTATGATGGAA
>CAJUYG010006656.1:0-11887 GCA_910591675.1 Galerucella calmariensis | reverse complement strand
GTTGTCACTGCCTTAGTTAGATGGTGTACTCTGTGGTTTTATGTAGTGTATCTGTCAAAGTCTCGACGTATTTCCGTTCGAGTCCAACTTCAAAGGAACCGACAAAGCTTTCGTCTCTTGTTAGATGGTGTACTCTGTGATTCGGCTGGGTCCCCCGATCAGCTAGAATGGGCATTTTCAGTAGATGCTTAAATCTTAAAACAAATATTTTATTTGAACGCTTACTGATAATTTTTCACTTTGTGCAGCTTTGTTTTGAATGTACATGTCACAAAGCTGAATAAAAAGTTAAACAAATATTAAGGTAATTTGAACACGCGTTTGACCTTGGGGCAAATGACGTCATAAGGTCTGGAGTTATGTTGGCAGTATTTGTCAGAATGGCTGGCCAAATACTGCTACGGCTAGGGCCGAGGCCAAAATATCCAACGGAGAAGCAAATGTTCCTCGTTTTGGTCAACTTCTTTTGAGCTTTTGCTTTTTCGAACCATAATTTTCGTCTATTAATCTCGAGGAACTAAAATGAATATTTTGCTTGGGCAATTTTTATTGTTATTTCAACAAAAACAAATAATCCAAAATGAAAGAAAATATCAATATCAATTTCGAGATTACATGAGATGTCAAAATCAAAAACCAGGGAAGCAAACTTTACAAATCCTATGGAAATGACGGTCTGTCGTTTCCAAGGTCGTAGGCTCTTTGACGTCACGAAGGATTGAGGAGTGAAGTCACGTTCAAACAGCGCGCTGCTTTCCGTACTTTTGATAATTTTTTTAGGATAGAAATCAAGCTCCAAAAGAAGATAAAAAAATATGGGGACATTTTTTCATGAAATACTTTAATTTAAACCAATAAAAAAAATTACTGAAAAGGTCCATTGTTTGTGTGTTTTGACATGTAGTGTGAGTCAGGTGGCTGCACAAAACAGTTTAACCTATGGAAGTGAAAGTCCAATAGGATTACCTAGAATGAAAAAATAAGGTGTCAAACCCATCCACCTGAAGCGCTAGTTGCAATTGAGTTGTCGGAATAGGCAAGGCAGCTGAGGCCGAAAAACAGACTAAGGGAAGAAGAATTCCAGCGATCGCAGTGGATGGGTTCAGAACTATTTCAGAACGCTTTTTTTAATGGAAGTTTGTTTTTGAATGACTAATGCCCGATTTCACTAACCATTTCCTAAAGTCAGGTAATACCTAAAACGAATTATAGGAATTTCTAAATGCAATTTACATTTTACCACGCGCTTAGTAATGCCTAAGAGTGATAATATTACCTATTTCCTATCACTTTCACTTTTTGATCAATCCTGAAAGGATTGTAGGAACAGCTTTACGAGTGAGGCCCATTTTTTTCCCAATAACAATATTGTGGTCCAAAATATCTGTTGCAAACTTTGTGGGATTTATAAATTTGTTCAGCGCTTAATTCCTTTAGTTTTGGATTGCGAATAAAGGCAACCCATTCATTCAACAACAAAGAGTCATGTTTGGAAAGCTTATGTCGTTTTGATACACCCAGGAACGCAACACTTCACACCAACCATTATAAATATTATGAATTATCACACTTGATAAGACTTACAGTACCTAATTGAAACACAAATAGCATCAGCAAATGGCAACAGGAAACAATCTATAAAAGACAATGATGACAACTATATGACAGCTTTGATGAATTTTAAAATATTTTCTTCTTCTCGTGCTAAAGGCATTAGCTTCCAGGCCTGTTTCGACAACTCAATTGCAAATAGCGTTTCAGGTGCATGGGTTTGAAACCTCATTTTTGTATTTAAGGTCATCCTATAAACTTTCACTTCTATAGGTTAGACTGTTTTGTGGGTGGCTGTCAGAAAAAATTTGTAAAACAATGTCAATGTAGGGTAAGTTCAGCATGCCAACTCTAGAGTAGAGAAATACGTAGAGCTGGAGAATTTGTCACGTGATCAAAGAGCAAATAGAGTGTTACTTTACCGAACGCGATTGTACTTGCGGGAAAATTAGAGGTTAAAAGAAATTTAAAAGCAAACAGACGTCATGAATAAATCCATTTTTGAATTAATAATAAACCATACGAAATAACACATGGCGCAGTGTCTTTGACTGGAATAAAATAATAATTTAAATGTTAGACGACGCAAAAAGCAATCAATACTAGATTTTGTGATTTCGGTAACTTTTCTTTAAACATTCGTGTAAGAGGTTTTCGACCTGTGGGCTGGTATTCAGCTCCTGGTGAATTTATTTTTGATTCTCCTTCAATAATATCAGCATCTTTCCGTTCCAATGAGCTGCTTCAACCCTAGCCATTAACAGTTGGCTTCTTCACCGTGTGCGAAATACCCATCCACGATTGAAGTTTTATTAATGGTTAACGAATACATTTCTCTGGTATACTTTATTGTCCACACAACGCCACAGTATTTTACCGTTTGGACATGTTTGTCCGTCTCTTCAAGCATTGCTATTGCTTCCATGGTGGTCGAACACATACTGAACCTAGAGAAAGGGATGTTCAATGACCATAAGTGTACTTTAATAATTTATTTTTGGAAATCACTGAATTATATGGTACGACTTGCATCTTTCAGAGATGCTTCAGGTAATTCTACCCCTGTCACATTATAAATGAAAGACAATAAGCCATACCCTCTGGTATCAAACTCATTTTCATATTCAAATACATCATCATAGCTATTGGAGCTACATTTTTGGAGTACATAATTTTTTTTCCTTGTTTATCAGGATTTTTTTTTATTATGGATAATCGCAATATTTTTCTTTACTCTCTTGTATACTGTTTTATCCTGCTCTTCAATTTCATCAACAAGTTTCTAGATGCTACTCCGAATCGAACTTAGCACAAACTCCCCAATTCTCCTTCTCCAAACACTTTTACTTAGCAAATAACAGATCCTCCTCTTTCATAACTGAATATTGTATTGCAATGTTCTGGTACTTGTGCAAACTGGTATTTTGAGATAGGAGCATAATTTTAATTAAAATACGGAAGCCCAAGAAAAACGAGTCAAGTTTCAAAAGGAAAACTTTTAATTAGACTACTAAGGAGGTTTTTCATTAAAATCCTATTGTTTCGATGTACCTGTTAAGGTAATCGGTTGAAGTATGCTCTACGTAATATTTTCTTTATATTGATGTTTAGTCTTCAAACTTCTTAGTTCTTTTCCCTAATATACTGCTTAGAAAAACTCATAAGGTTGATTAATTTTATAAATACTAATTGTAGATTAATTTCACTATAATAAACAATTGGAATCAACATTATACTAAAAGGGAGAGAAATGCGTTATTTTGGCAGAGGTGCAATTCTAGCCCGATGGCTACAATGCATCGAGGACAAAATAGCATCTCTCCCGAATGGTATATACTATTTTTTTACACGGTCTCATTAACTTAAAAATACATATTTTGTCATTATGAAGTAAGTAGCATTTTTGTATTCGGATTTGATCAATTATTTAGTAGTCGTTGAGTTATTGTCATAACTAAAAAATAAACAAACAAGAAGAATTGTCGAATTAAGGTGCTAGTTAGCATGAAAAACGTTCTCTATAATGTAAACTCCCTTGGGAACATTAAACTCCCTTGGGAATAATCGACTACTTCTATTTTAATTTTGATGTCATAGAAACTGATTTCTACTCCCGGCCGTGAAAAAAAACTAATTATGTAACTCACTCGAGATTATTTCGTATCAAATTAACTGGATATTTGTTTATCATCGATTTTTACATTCTTTCCGCTCCTTTTTCCCTTCGTAACGTGTTACGTTTTTATTTTATTCACATCTTACCAAAAAAACGTCGCGATATACACAAAGCAATGCTAAATTGGAATTCTATTCGGTCGATATTAAGCGTTACATTTTCCGTTAACAATTCATTCAACAAGGATGTTCGTCGCAGGAACATATCCTCATTGTGGTGTTTCACGTTGAAAGGATTAAGGATCAACTTTAACACTAGAATTGCCAAGAGTTACAGCTCACCTGTATTGTTGCCGTAAACGAGAAGTCTACGTTGAAGAAAGAGGATAATTAGGATCTTTTCTTGAAAGGGATCCGCTCGGCTACAACGGTAGGAAGTAATATTCAAAATTACTTGACATGATGGAGTTCAACAACAACTTTGTTATGGGGAATATCCTCAAACATTTATAAAAGAAAGGAGATAGATTGTTTACAGGACAACTAAAATTGAATTATACTATACTTGAATTAGTTGATATGTTTTTTGTAACTTATTATTTAGACAAAAATATTCAATTACGTCAAGCACATTGAATCACTGATTTTATCGGACAAACCATGTTAACAAAAAATATGTTTAACTCTCTCGCTCTCTTTAGTCGTGGTGCAAGCCTTTGACAAAGGATTTATTCATGAAAGATGTTTAAGCTGAAAATTGATGATTTTGATATTATTAATATAGTGTTATATACAAGAAAGTTTTTCATTCAACCCATATTTATAGTACCTACCTTAGTTCTGGCATGAAAATGAGATTTTGGAATTGACACTTGCAAAGAGATCCTAGTTTTTATCAACAGAGACTTCTTATAGGTCCAGATATTACTGTTAGTAACTAAATAATCGAAACCCCTAGTGCGAGGAGAGTTTTAAGCTTTAGCAGGCTGGGTTGATTCCAACGAGGTGAAAGATAAAGGAGAGAAGGTAAGCGTAGTAGTGATTTAACCAATTTTCGACGAAAGTCGCCATATTGAGAAGCCACATTAGTGACATTAGTCATCAATTGAGAAGCCACATTAGCACAGAATACACCATCTCAAGAAGAAACCAAGGTTGTGCTATTTTACAATTCATTATCTGAGTGCGCATGTCTGACAGTCGCCATTTTAAGCCCGTTATCTGTCAATGATATGTGATTTTATTATTTACCAAAGAATTTTCTTTGTTGTGAGCTTTTTGATTATTTACATATTTTTTGTGTTTTGAACGATAAAATTTGCTTACAAAATTACATTTATTAGTTATGGCGTCAAAAACTTGTGCAATTCGTGGCTGTCATTTGAGTATGGATGATAATAATTGAAAAACACAACAAAACTTCGATATCTATGGAGAAAAGTTTACTGTCGCTTTTTTTTATAACTCCGTTGTCACATATATCAGTACATTTTCTTTGGGTGTATAATTTAATTCAGAATCTGGTGAAGTGTAACTTTTAAATAAATAAATAATAAAAATTTCATATTCAAGCTCCATATTTATTGTGATTTTATATCATCATTTACTGGAATTCTTTCTATTGTAAACTGATATTATAAATATATAATCTATTATTATTGTATTGGTTTTTAGACTCACCCTATCCTACATATAGTGCTACATAAATATACACATACACATATATACATATTACACATATAATTTTGATAACAATATAGAAAATAAGAATCATTTGGTTATATCTCATTATTTTTAATAATGGATGTAGCTACTCCAAAAGCAGAAGCTAAAACTTATATTTATAATAATTTTTACAATATTTGTTGAGCTGTTAAATTAACTTGAGCAATTCATAAATTGAGTTGAACAATTAAAACTTTGTCGGAAAAAGTCATAAAAATAAACAATTATTATTTGAGATTATTTGGCTTCACTTTTTTGCGTGTAGTTAACATTTGATACAGTTTTTGAACCATTTTCTCAGTGTAACTTGACCCGTTATCTGTCAACGTCAGTTTGAAGATCACGAAATTTTCCCCCCAAAGCATCAAAGGATTCACGCCGCATGTCGTTGTGTCAACATATGTTGCTTTCGTTTATTTGGGCTTCAAGCACTTGTGCGTGACGCCTCAGTCGTCACGACTTTCAAGCAAAACGAACACGATTTTTTAGAATCCTCAAAACCACCTGACATGTGCCAATGCCAATGAATTTCATGTGTTGTTAGAATAACAGTTTTCAATTATAATGTTTTTGATAATAAAATTTTGCATATTTAGATATTTTTAGTAAGGTTTAAATCGTATTAAATCGTAATCGGCACAATCTTAACCTTCAAATAAACGTCAAACCGTACAAACGTCAAATATTTAATGTCCGTGGCTTGCAGCTCATACTTTTCGGTATGTGCTTGAGGTGCAAGGGGAAGGTAAGACTAGGCGTCACGCCCGGTAATAAACGAACGGAATTCAGTCACTACGAGCTGCTACTAGCAGCCAAAAGTAAATAATCGAAAACGCTTATATAACCTTGATATACTGGAATGTGTCAAATTGAAAAGCCACGTTAAAATAATAGTAATTTTCAGTATTAGGAAGGGTATTTAAGTATTAGTTCAAATTAGGGTTGATATTGAGTTGTACAATAGTGTTATAAAATTTTTAAATGTACCAAAATCTGGTATAAATTCTCTAACAACAAAAAGTACCACCTTTAAGAGATGCATATGAGAGTTTTTCATTTCCCCCAATTGAATAATGTACGCCTCTGGTTTGTTTACGAAAGTCGCCCATATTCAGAAACCACTTTGGTAGATGATTCTTTATACTGTTATGTTTTTTTCTCTTTCTTTTTTATCTCGTTGGTTGATTCCAAGGCTTTTAGAAAGTCTTACATAACAAAAATGGTGTACACTGTCATTTTCCCCATTTTGGAGACTTACTTAAACAACAACAGGACGTAAAAGCGAGGAGTATGCGATACTGTAGCCATCTATCAATGAGTAGCTCAACTAAACTTTACACAAAAAGTCACACCCAACAAAACTAACTCTTTCCACTAAGAAAGTAACATCTTCCAGAGACATTATTTTCCCCATATAAACAAAATTTAAGTATCAGAATTATGGGAATTATTATGCATCTGTGCAATTGTCTTTCAATATACTCATAAATTAGGTACGATATTGAGTTAACTGTATAAACCCTCACTTCGTGGAATCTACTCATCATATGGTTTTAAATGAAACTAACTGTTTCTAAATGACTCCACAATATACCTATTTGAAAAAATGTGTAAATTGCAAGTAAATTATTGACAATTGTTTCGATAAATATATCATCGTCAGAATGACAGAAGTTACTTTTGACATGATGTATACTTGATATATATTAGGCTAGTCCAAATAGTGCCTATCTAGTGATTGACTTAATATATATATGAATAGAAAAAAGAAGAAGATTTTACAAATAGTAACTTTGATATTATTAGCCCTATGGGGATATTCTGGATATCTTTGTCCCATTTAAGATCAGTATAACTGTGCAATGATATAGGAAACCAGGAAAACTATATCTGCTGATCTTTACAATTATTACTTAAGAAGACAGTTTAATAAGGGATGACTTCCTAGATTCAGCTGTTCATTGAGGACTTCATATTGTGGGTCTGTTAAGTGTCTTCTAATTTCTAATTCTTCAAGGAAGTCCAATTCTTGCTTCCTCTCACAAACATGTAGTATTTCTGGTTCTGTGTTAGGTGTTACTGAATGTTTAGTGTCAAGTAGGTGTTTTGCATAATGTGATTTATCTGGTTGTTTTAATCATTTAGAAACAGTTAGTTTCATTTAAAACCATATGATAGGTACGATATAATAATTTTTTTTCTTGGAAAAACCTTTTCCACTTTACCTTTCTGTAGAAAGTTTATGGTGAAATCATTTCCATTAAAATTAAACGAAAGTTCACGAGTGCCATATTTCCTTGATATTTCATTAACACAACATTTACTGAAATTATATTCCCTCCTTGATTAAAGTGATTGTCGAACCGCTAGTCTTGTCAGAAAGATCCTCTATTTTCTTGTAATGATAGCGATGCCAATTTCAAAAACTAATTTTGTTACAACTAGGTCAAACTTATCAGGAGTAAAAGCCTTTTTATTTCTCAAGATAATCGACTGGAATTAGTTCGTACTACTGCGGTTGACTTCCAGTTAATGTATAACAAAAGGTATACTAGGAGAAGTTTCTCGAATATCCGAGAAAATTAAAACCATTTCAATATAGATATAGAAAATTAATTTTGCGCGTACATCACCAAACACGTGATGGAAAGAAACTATTGAAAGAATTTACGATACTTAAAATCTTAATTCCACCTGGAAAACAGATTCTCAAAGCTTTTAGTGTCAAGTAAAGATTACAGTTACACACCTAATATTCCCCATCCTTGTTTGCTTTCGCCTTGGGTGGTGAAAGTTGTTTGATAGAGCTCTTGGCTTGCCACAAGACTGGTATATAATTGCAGGAGGCCCTTACTTTGTGGTCCATCTGATTGAATAATGCGAACAGTTTGATACCAACCTATTCGTCTTGAAAAATAGAACATTTGATAACATTGCGCCAATATTGTAATTAAACACAAAATCAGTTTATTTTTCAGAAATTTTCGATTCGATTACATAATCTAACCATTCAATAGGACACCACCTGCTACGGTGAAACAGAGTCGGACTGATATAATAGATTATAGATTGCAAATATTCATACCTGACAGATCCCCGACAGGTAATAGGAGTATGAGAGAAAAGGGCGTATCTATCTAATTGTAGACTAAGAAGTTTCAACTACAAATGACCAGATTCAATAGTGTGCGTATTCAATTTAGAGATTTTTCAATGTCAAGTATTCAAAAACGAAGGAAATGCAGTGTTACGTTTGTCTATGTTCACAGTTCACAGTTCGTCCTAGAGGATTTCGGCGTTGTGAGGAATTAAACGATCTTCCAGAGGGATTTCAGAACGCCACCCGCCATCGTAGGAGGAATAATAATTTGCATTAAAGAAATATGGAAACTGGTGAGGTTATTCATATTAATTGTTATAGACAGGTTATGGCCGACATTGAAAGGGATAATGTAGGAAATCATGAGACTTCTTGTGTGTTTAATTGTGTACCGCAAAGACGCAATATCTGTTTTGTTTGCGATGGTAATAGAAATCTCCAGACAATTTCTTTTGAAGCCAGGATAGATATATATTTAAAAAAAGAAATATACGTCCCAAAAGGTTCTTTTTGCTGTATTGACCATTCTAATGATAAAGGGTGGTTGTCGTCAGATTTAATCGGAGCGCTGCGTGCTAATCCTCGCAACGTAGTCATATCTCCTAACAAGATATCACAATGGTTTCGAGAATTAAGAAATGCTTCCTTCGATGCTGTGTAAAATAAATTCGACTCTGAAGACAATTTTGATGATGAGGACTTTAAGCTTATGACAATCTTGAGTAAAAAAAATTTTGTGGACATTTTTACGTATTGCAGTGACATTGTTGTATATGAAAAAACTAAAGTCATTAATAAAAGGGATCTTATTACATTTTTAATAAAACTAAAGTATCCCGCATCCCTATCCTAATTTTTTTAAGAGTTACCAATGCCAACAACTACACTACAAAATACTACAAAGAAAAAACAACATATAAAAATTAACTCACAAAATTAGGTCGGTTCAACCCTGTCTGGTTTTATTTATTCATTTCTTATCTCTTTACTTGGTGGAATCAGGTGGAATCTGTAATGTATTTTATCTCTGTCTTACTCATACAATCTCCGTAAGCGATTTTAAAAATAATATCATCAATTGTGAGTTATAAAAGTCATAAAACTGGTGCAATGTTATCAAATGTTCTATTTTTCAAGACGAACAAGTTGGTATCAGAATATCCGCATTTGAGTGGTCTTCTATTTTCCATAAGCTGGAAGCACAGTCCTTCGGGTGAACTCACTATATCCACTCATTATTCAAAAAAGTTCAATCAACTGATCATTTTTGTCTCCATAATAGAGGAGGTTGAGGGAACACAAATTGGCGATAATAAGTGAAGGAATGATAAATCTGATCATGTCCTGTTGAAGATATTTTTTTGTTATTGTACATTGTCAACAGATTATCGTTATTGGTTATCACAATCTGCTTCACATGTTAATAAGTATATCATATAGGATTTTGCTTCTGTCTTTAATAGATTGCTCTTTTTCCTCGCAATATATACTTTCCACAAATAAATTCCTGTAGGATCCTGAAAGGAGACAATAGGTAATAGTGTGGAGTGGATTTTATGATTTTAATGAAGACTGACACCCTGATGGATATACCAAGGCTCCGTAGTCTAATTTGGACTCCTCAGTGTTCAATTGAGTAAGAGCTGGTTATTAGTTGCTGTGTTTTTTCTGTGGAGAAACGAAAGCCTGTTCTCTGTTTTTTGTGTGGCAGAATAAAGACACCACAGTCAGGTCCTATCGATTATTGAGCTTACGAAGTTAACTCACTGGTGTAGAAACAAAAGTTTCGTATTTTTTGTGATTGTAGGTATATTGCAGTAGTGCAGTAATATTTTTTCAACCAGTTGTCTAAAATATTTGCTCTGTAATCAGAGATAGCGCTCGAAGTCGGAAATAAAGCAACTGATTTGTTGAATACATTTACTGTTTATTTCCCGACGGTGAAATTTATGCAGTTTTCCAACTGAAGAAACATTCAGCCGACACAAAAAGGAGAAAAGAAGGCTTTTACCCGATATTGCTCTTGTTACTCCACTGGGATGTACAAATAATTGGAAAAATGGGCTAGCGTGGATTGAATGGTTTTTCAAACAAATTTATTTTTATTCAAGAATGTTGATGTTTTTTTTTTCATTTTGGTCGTGAGGTGCTGCTGAGATTTAATAGCTACGAAGTAACGAACACTTTTCAAAAGAGAAATTTTACAAATTCTCTTTTTATGTTTACTTCAACTTTTGTAATTACTGTTGGGATAATGGGAATTGAGAGACTTGCGAAAAAAAATTCACCCTAATGGAAATATACTTATTTCCTTCGAATTTTTTATTCCACAGAATTTTTTTTATAATATTTCAAAGAAGATGATATATATTTTTTTTCAGAAGACATTCCAGCTATACGAATGCCTTTCTGATATTTTGTAGTCTATTTATGCAACTAGGAATGCCTTATTCGTTCTTCTGTAATCACTTTTGCTGCTTCAGTCTGTATTTTTTTCTCCAATTTCCACAATTTGTCAGTATATTACACAATTAATGAGAATCAAACTGTTTATTTATTTATTTATTTATTCATTCCAAAAGCCTCAAAGCAGACAAGCTGAATCAAATTGTTCTTTAAGACCAAAAATGAGTTACTGATTCCCTGAATTCACCATTTGTTCCCACAAATCACCTTTTACTTTCAATTTGAACCCATCTATCGTTAAGAAACTTCAGCTTTAAGTTTCCTTTCTTCTTTTCATCGCCCACTTTAGTGTAAACTTTTGCACTACACAAGTTTCAATTAACCCAGTGATAATTTAACAAATTCCCTAATCCCCCAGTCACTTAATCCATTCTGTAAAATGCAGGTGGTTGAGTTTGTAGCTGGAGATTAGTGGAAGAAGGTATAGGTATTGTGCCGGTGCTGACGTGCTCTAACCATCCTAGATTGGAATAATCCAATCCAAAACGATTTTCATACCAAACTCAATCACCGTGAAAATATCAGAAAATAATATGAATTAATAACGGGAGCTATCATTTGATTAAAGCTGAATTTCCATCACTCAATCACCGTGAAAATATCAGAAAATAATATGAATTAATGGGGGAGCTATCATTTGATTAAAACTAAATTTCCATCTTGTAAATGCATGTTTTGTATTTTTCAAATATAGGTATACTCTGGCAAGTTTATCTGAAGCCGTGAAAGGAATGCAGTCGGAAACATTTGATATTGCCACGTTTAACTTTGAAAAAGTTAAAGTGCTAAGTATGTAGTAACAATAATTGGCAAGGGGACTTTTTATTATTAACAATATGATTAAACGTTAATTCTTTAATGTGCTTGTTTCCTTGAATGGTTTCTTCTGTATCTGTAGAGTAGGGAGGGTGAGTGTGTAGGCTCACAGCA
>CAJUYG010006653.1:0-11892 GCA_910591675.1 Galerucella calmariensis | reverse complement strand
ATACCTAAATCAGATTTTGGAATGACAAAATAGAATTTACGTTTCACGTTTCATAAACGCCTAATCATGATAGAAAATACCCAATATTGTCACTCTCAAGTAATTCTTAGCGCGTGGTAAAACGAAAATTTCACTTAGCAATTCCAAAATCTGATTTAGGTATTACCTTACTTTAGGAAATGGTTGGAGAAATTGGGCAAAAAAGTCCTAAATAGTTATTTTTGTATCTAGTGCGCGAAATTTTACTTCGGTGATCGAGAACAGATTTTTTTTAACGATGTTCACCCTAGTAGTATAAAGTGTTTCGCTGCAGGCTGTACGGGCCCTATACGATGCTTTTCCCTGTCATGGTATAACCCATCCAAGTATTAACTATGTCTGACCTTGCTTGACTGTAATTATCGCATCAAACGCGTTCCACTACAGTCCTGAAATGAAGTTTCATCCAAAGTAAAAAAAATTCTTATATTAATATATGTATTTATTTATTGATTCAAAAAATTTTGTATAAAAGGAACTAAAGTTGCTACCTTGTGTCCCGCGACACGTTCTACCTTTTTATTTATTTTTCTCTACCTTCCTCCCCGAACGCAATATTGAAAAATTTCGAAAAAAAAAAAGTTATGTGATTTCTTTTTTCTAATTTGGGAAATCGTTAGACTGGTAAACTTTTTTTTATATTAATCTCCATACTTTAAGGTACTTATGAAAAAAAAATCAGCCGTATTGCTAATTAGTTGTAGTTGTTACCCCTATCGTCTGGCCTACTTGTGCACTTTTACCGCGCATATAATCTAAAATTTTTTGACAATATTGTACAAACGAAAGGAGTGAAGAAATCTCAGAGCGCTTGCATGCAGGAATGTGTAACAGAGCTTTCTCTGATTACAGATTACAAGAAGCTGCTAACTAGCAAAAGCATTAGTAAAAATACCAAGATAAAAGTTTACAAAGCATCCAATTGGCTAAGTGAAACAATGTACCCAACAAAGAAATACTATGGATTTTTGAAAGAAACATTTTAAGAAAGATTTTGGGGTATAAAAAGATTCAAGACAATGAGTTCAGACCACTAATGAATTTGGAATTAAGGGGAATCTATCGGCAGCGATTTGACAAAATATCGAAATATTTTTGGCAAAGAATTTTGAGGTAATGGATGTATTGAAAATTAAGAAAAAAATATATCATGTAGATTAATGTTGAACTTAGAGTTCTCATCGAATAAAAACTTTGAAATGCTAACCAAATTTTGTTGAAAAAAATACGAATCGTGAGGTAATTACACATATTAAGCAAAGTTTGAGCCCTTGTAAAGAATTAAATATGGATTAAATGGAAAAATAATTGATAAGAAGTCTAATTTGAAGCTTTATGAATACTATATAAAAATCTCAGAATCCTCAAATTACTTATGACCGTACAATTCCTTATTGAAATTCGGTTGCTACCACTAAAATATCGGATAAAAATCCATCTCTCGCTTTTCTATCCTTCTATGACTGACATTGTCTCTCTGCTTCGGTAGTCGCGTGCCGTTCCATTGTTGATACAACGCTCGTCGGTCTCGGCGGTCTCCCAGTTCAGTAATAATAATAATAATAATCTTTATTGCTTATGAAAACAGAAGTTTTACAGAAAGGATTTGGAAGTAAAAAAAATTGACTTATCTAAAATCTAAAATACAAGAAAAACTTTTTTATAGAAACTTAGAATTAGTATATAGTTGAAAAGAGAGAAAAAAAAATTATTGCTTAATATAAAGTGTGCCCTATAAAATGTAAGAAAAAGCCAACTTCAACTAATATAAACAAAAAGGAACCTAAAACTAGTAAACGTTAATTTAAACTATTTTGTGGTTTTATTGATTGCAAAGTCCAGGTTTCACATAAACAAATGACATCAAATCTACTACTTTCTTCAATAAAATGCTCAAAATTAACGTAACCTCGACAGTTACCAAAAAACTATTTGTATTAATGGCTACATGTATCCAGGACCTGTTGAATTTTTAGGGACTTTGACGCTTGTGTTTCTTGTAGGAGATTCTTCATCTTCACTTCTGTTCCGTTTATTTGGATTAGTTATTTTAGGGACAATTTTCGGAGTACGATGCAAATATTTTATTGTGAATTTCTCCTTATTTTGGTTTTTTGTCTCAAGTTTTTTGCGTAATTCCTTAAGATAATTTGCTTGTGAAGGTGTCAAGTCAGGTTGAATGGATTTATAATTAGTTGGTTTAACTGATTTCTTTTTTCTCAGAACCTCCAGCGCAGCCTCAGCAGTAGAAACTCCCAGTTCAGTACTGACGAAGCTTATAGAGTAGTACGTGAACCAAAATCCGCTTGGACCGCTTGGCTACCTACATGTTGCGGAGATTTTCGTTATGTGAACTTAAACGTGAGGACGTAGGGAAACAAAAAAATATACAAAGCATAATTGTGCAAGGTCGAATTTGGTAGATGCCCCTTGAAAGATAATATCGAGGGAGATATTGTTAACTATATGAAGTCTCAAAGAATACGATGGTACGGACATACAGAACCGGATGCAGACATTAATGCCTTTGCACACCTGGACGTTTAGTACGTTTTTGTCAAAATAAATCGCTGTCCATAATATCAAATCGCTATCAGAACGTTGCGAGCGTCCTTGTCGTTCGCGACGGTTTTCGAAGGATTGCTCGGCGAGTCCATTTCTACAAACGTCCAGCCCGTCCACGGCCTAGCGCATGCGCAATGGACACTTCAGAACCACGTGCTCCGATGCCCTCATTTCTGCAAAACTTCTCGTCATCTCAGTGTGTTTGTTGTTGCTGGTGTTTTGTGCGTTTGTAGTACCATGAAAGCGTTGTTGGAGGAAGTTCGTGATCATTCTGTAACCTCTCCCGTTTTTTATTTATGGGATGTATCCATTTAGTTATTTCTGTTAACGAATATAATAATAAAAAGTCGTCATCACTATCACTACGTCGTTTTTCTCAAATGAGGACGTTATAACTTTAACCCCCTTACCCCTATGGTCACCCAGCCCAATTTTTTAAATGGAATACCCTGAACTCCTGAACATTATTACTATGCTGGATTGTCCTCTAAAAAATTATTACAAAAATGTATGATAGATAAGTGAAAATTCGATAGTTATTGAAATAATGAGACCTAAAAGTCTCCTCATTTCAGCTGCTGCTCTACCTGTAGGAATTCTGCTGTCTATGCATTCACTTGTAAGCGGGCGAACGAATTGTTCCATAACTCGGCAAAAAATTGACATTTTACGATGATTCAAAATGTATCACAATGGGAAGACTCGTAACTATCATTCCATGTGACTTGCAGCTCGTTCGTACTTGACAAAAATGTTTTAAAAGGCGGTCAAACTTTTTTTTTACAAGATTTTGAGACTATTTCATTAATTTGTTCATATTTTTTTATAAAAATTGTCTTTTATCCCAATTTTTTCAATAATGGAATTTTTTTAATAACTTTCTTGCGTTTTGATAAGAAATTTATTTGTTTATTTACATTTTTCAGCCGTTTTCGGAGTTCTGTACAATCTGTGGAACAAGCACGATTTAAAAATGTATCATCCTATATATTGCTTTTTAATGCACATCATTTTAAAGCTTAGAGTGTCTAGTTTTTGATTTTTGATAAAATCCAATCATTTTCCAGAAATCAAAGAAATTGATCACACCGGTAAAACCCGGATTTTTTTAAATAAATAAATAAACAAATCAATTTTTTATCAAAACGCAAGAAAGATATTAAAAAAAATTTCTGAGATCATTCAAGACCTCCCAAGGTTCCATTATATAAAAAAAATTAGGATAAAAGACCATTTTTTTAAATATGAACAAATTAATGAAATAGTCTCAAAATCTTGTGGAAAACCACTTTGACCGCTTTTTTAAATATTTTTGTCAAGTACGAACCAGCTGCAAGTGATGAACTTTGAATCATCGTAAAATGTCAATTTTTTGCCGACTCATGGAACAATTTGTCCGCCCGCTTACAAGTTAATGCATGGACAGTAGAACTCCTACAGGCAGAGCAGCAGCTGAAATGATGAGACTTTTTATCTCGATAACTATCGAATTTTCGAAAAAAATGATAGGGACCATTTCTGTAGATAATAAGACGATCTTCATTTTCTATCTGAAAAAAAATTCTCTAATTCGCATATTGAGCTAGATATTAGCGAGAAACCTGTTTTCCAGGGTGTAAGGGAGCCATTTCCCTCCCCCCTTCCGTAAACTCAATTGCGTTGAGTTTTTTTTCGTTTGAAAACACATGCCGTGACCTACAAATTGAGCCCAAAGTGAAGTCTTCAGCGACTTTACAGGAGCTTTCGATATTTTCAGGTGTTCAGTTCATAAATCATCACGAACCAAAGAACTCAAAATTCAACGTATTTCATACACCATTATGACAAAAATTAGATGCCTTGAGTCATACTATAAATCAATCGTACAGAAAATCACGGGTTGCGAATAACCCTGTACAGTCAATCATTACCAATATTTGATAATGTTTTTGATATGCATCTGACCTCGTTTAATATTACGATATATCAATATCGGATCAAATGGGATATTTGAAATTTAGGTTAGTTAAACGATCGAAATTGATTTTGATTAAGTATTTATTTTATGGTTCATTCAATAGCCTTTTTGGTGTGCGTCATCGATTGTTAATGTCCTTCTAACACATTACGTTGGAAGAAATGGAAAACCTATCAATCGGGAGTTCAAAATACTACGAAGGCGTTACTTTCGTAGCGGCAATAAGTCTTACGTCTTTTTCTACTGTCACACTGACAGTTCTTGACAGGTCTGTACTTTGTTGTTTACGGTCAATTATTATTTATGAAAAGTGAATATTAATCTTATTGTTATATTTATTTAAATAATACAAAAATATGCATAGATACACGAATAAAAATCAGTATTTTGAAAGTTCTCAAGTATTTTCGGTTAGAAAAAGAAGCTAGTAATGGGCCTTTTCATTAATTTTTTTATTGGTTTAAATTGAAGTATTCTATGAAAAAATGTCCCTTTATTTTTTTATTTTTTTTGTTGGAGCTTGATTTCTATCCTAAAAAAATTATCAAAAGTACGGAAGGCACGCGCGGTTTTAACTAGAAGTCACTCCTCCATCCTTCGTGACGTCAAAGAGCCTACGACTTTGAAAACGACAGACCGTTATTTCCATAGGATTTGTAAAGTTTGCTACCCTTGTATTTGATTTTGACATCTCATGTAACCTCGAAATTGATATTGATATTCTCTTTCATTTTGGATTATTTGTTTTTGTTAAAATAAAAATATAAATTGTCCAAGACAAATATTCATTTACGTTCCTCGAGATGAAAACAGGCGAAAACCATGAGAAGTTGACCAAAACGAGGAACATTTGCTTCTTCGTTGGATATTTTGGCCTCGGCAGTAGCCGTTAGGAGCGGGTAAACATACAACACGGCTCCTTCAACTGCGCATGACTCAAGACTTTGCCAAATTTAGTAGTAACATAACAATATTGAAATAAATATGTATATATTAGAAATATAAAACTAAAAAAAAACAAGAAAACCCAGGCCCAAACCCGGTTGATCAAAGTGTAACTATGTATAGAAATATCAGAAAATAAGAAATAAAAACTAAAAAAAAAAAAAAAAAAACCCAGCACCTAACCGGGGCCCGTATTCTTAAGGGACTAGTGAGAATCTCACCAATGAGATAGGTGTATTGCATTGTTACCTAACCTAAAACATGAGAGTTTCAAATTTGTCGTATTTTTAAAGGAAAAAGTGAGATCTGCAATATCACCGGACGAAATCCAATACGCATGTTTCTAAGCTTCTCACCACTTCTCACCGCTTTTGGCGAGATTTTCTATCGGTCCGAACCATGAGAAATTGAATAACTCTCGTTTCAGGCAACCCGTAATGCATCAATCTCATTGGTAAGATTTTCACTAGTCCCTTAAGAATACGGGCCCGGGTTTCGAACCTACGACCTCTGAGTTGTAAGCTCAATACCCTGCCAACTGCGTTAATCAGCTCTCATTCAGTCACATCGAATAGAAGGCTGCTTGGACGCATGCGCACCTGAATTACTAAATTTGACGTGGTGGGTGGAGCCGTGTTGTATGTTTACCGGCTCCTGTAGCAACAATTGGCCAGCCATTCTGACAAATACTAACTGCCAACAAAACTCCTGACCTTATGACGTCACTTGCCCCAAGGTCAAACGCGTGTTTAAATAACCGTAATATTTGTTTAACTTTTTATTCAGCTTTGTGACATGTATATTCAAAACAAAGCTGCATAAAGTGAAAAACTACCAGTAAGCTTTCAAATAGAATATTTGTTTTGAGATTTAAGCATCTATTGAAAAGGCCCATTATTATTAATTCCATGGACTTTTCGAATTTGGCTGAATACGATCCTGATGATTTTATTTATGAAATTTAAGGTTAGCTATATTGTCAAATTAGCAAATAGAATAAACGACATACTGAAAACTCGGATATACGTCACAAACGATGACGAACACCAAAAAGGCTATTGAATGTACCATATATTATGTTAATTGTATTTTCAGTAGTAATACCCCTAGGGTCTTGATAATACCAAGTTAATTTTGTCATGGAGAATGCTGAAAGCGTGTTGCTTGATAATTATCCTTGAGCAACACGCTTGAAGGATTCTCTATGACAAAGACCCGAGGAGGAGGAGTATTCAATAAGATAATTTTTCACTTTGTAGATATCAAAAAATTGATTGTCAATATGACGTTTAATAATTTTCAATACAAACTTTATTAGTTTTAATCAAATATAATTTAATTTTATTTAAAACTACAGTTATGAAAAGTACAATTGGTTAATTAATTGAATCGTTAGATGCAATACCAAATCTTCGCGACATTTTTAATCCAGTTGTCAGTTTGACGTTAAATTAATTTTTAATAAAAAATAAACACCAAACTGAAAACACCACAGGTAGGGTATTATCGCTGTAATACAGCGGGGATTGGATGAAATTTGACACATGACTTAAAATTAAGTAATTTGATTGGTTACTATATTCAGTAAAAAATTATCAGTAGTAATAACCCAAGGACATTGATAATAATTGTTCGAAAAAATTTTATGATAGATTCCGAAAGATTTTTGCTTGGAAACAGACCGACGCCGTAGGCGGGGCCGGATACGAAATGCCTCCCGAAAAAGGGTTTCTTACCTGTCGCTAAAAGGGTCACATACGAATTGCCTCCTAAGCTCTAAATAAATTACCAGCTTCTAATCTTTGTACGAAGGTGAGACGTTGCCAAACTTTCGTCCTTTTATAGAATTTCGTTAATAACTCAATATTAACCATTATTTTTTGGTTTTAATATTTTGATTATTTTGATCAAAAACATAAAGACATGATAAGTATTTTATACATTTATTAAAACAAATCATCAGCAGAAACTTACAAAATTACATAATATTATCATCGCAGAAAATTTAAAAACACCAATTTTTAAGAAAATTACGACTCAAACAATAAAATTCAGTCTGCAGACTGAACTATTCAATTTTATATACAAATCATCAGAAGAAATTTACAAACTTACAAATTATTTTTCCTAAATTTGTATGACACTAGTTTCACAAATTCTAATTTATTTATTGTACCTTCTCTTAATTGTAATATTTTTTCATTTACAAAATTGATTTTTGCTGTACTTTCCTCAACAATTCTTTTTGGTACCGAGACAGAATTTATTTTAATATAGGTATTTATTTGAAATTGTAAAATAATCTCAATAAAATTATTTATATTTGGATGAGGGCAGTAGAAAGACGAGTTATACTTGGAATGGAAACTTTCACATGGGTTTGTGGTTCTTTCTAAAGATGAAGAGTGCTCAGCCCAGAGATGTGGCGGAAATTTCGAATTTTCCGATATATAATTATCCACAAGATAATCACAAAACTGAGTGACCCTTTCATCGACTGGTTTAATTTCGGACAAATCTATTGCAAAAAAATCGCCAACTTCTTCAGGATCTAAGAATGATAGGCCAAAAATATATGACAGAAAATGGGTAATTTCACTTGAGTCAGCACCTTTTTTCTGGTATTCTGGAGCTAAGCCCAGTGCTTGAAGCTTTCTATACCAAGCCTGACCCAAATGAAAACGACATCCACGAAGATCTGCTTCAGGGAATGCCTTACGGATACCATTATGTATAGAAATTTCAAAGTCTGAAGTTATTACTTTAGGGGATACAGGGCAATTGAGTTTAATACATTCTTCTATGATATATTTAAACACGAGATAATAAGAAGATGACTTTTTATCTTCAAGTAAACAGAAGACGAGAGGAATATAATGTCCATTTTTTAAGCCATGTATAGTGAACAATTGGGTGAAAAAGCGAGGACAGTACTCAAAAGTTCCGTCGACATACCAATTGGAAACAGTCGAAAGAAAAGAAAGATTTGAAGAACAGGATAATATAACAATGTGATTATCTTTGTCATTTTTAATTATAAAATTTTCGTTCCTATTTGTAATAATCGAAGTTGAATCGATAGCAATATGAAATTCAGATATACTTTTAGGAAGTTTAATTAAAGAATTAGTTGTTCTAGCGTAATATAAATTCTGTCTCACCCTATAGATATCGTTGGTAGTAAATGTCTCTATATTCGTCTTCTTAAGTTCTTTACATATGAGCTTCATTGGTTTTTCGTTGATATCTTCCACGGCTGCTCTTTTTATCGAATTGCTTACGGCTTTCCTATTGGACACTTCGGCAGACAACTTCTCGTGATTGTGATCTAATATCGACTCAATTATCGAATTGTCACATCCCTGCGTTTTCACAAATGCTTTGCAGGTTTTCTTAGTACATGTCCATCGCTTTACCGTATCTTTGGCCAACATTTTTTGAAAACCGAATGTGAAACCATCAATTGATATTAAAGGTTTGCCCTTTTGACTCGAACACATCGTTGATTCCATTATTTCGAATATTATAACTTAATCCACTTAAACACAATTTGAACTTAAAATTGACAAACTGATACAAGCTTTAAATCGACAAAACTGAGACAAGAACTAATAAACTTGAAGTATTTATACAAAAATTAAGTGATCACATAATTATAGAAAGAATATTTATTATAAACAACTAATTACCAGATTTAGTAGGTGCAAACTACCCTATTCATGGAATAGATTAGAGATTAGAATCGTGTTAGATCAAAACAATTAGAATACTTAGTGTAGGTACATCGGCTTTATTTTTAATGGTAAACAATTTTATTTTCTAAACAAAAATGTACACTGATTAAGTAATCACATCATTATAGAAAGGATATTTATTATAAACAACTAAGTGTACTTCGGCTTTGTTTTTAATTGTAAACAATTTTATTTTCTAAACAAAAATGTCGTACTCTGAAATATTTTGTTGACAGATTTTATGTACAGTGCATAAGAATTAGAAAAATAAAAATAGATATATATTTACCTATTCAAATTATAATTTGGCAACATTGTGTCATTATACAAAGATTAAGCACACAAAATATTACCATAAATGATTAAGGACCCGGAGGCATTTCGATTGTACCCGGGAGGCATTTCATCTATGAAAATAGGTACCTGAAAAAACGGGAGGCATTTCGATAACACCGGTAGGCGGAGGTCTGTTGCCTACAAGCAACAAGCTTGAGAAAGTTGTCATAAAATTTCGGAGGGTCCAGGGAGCCCGAGCTCCCCCGAAATTACAGTTGTAAGAACCAGAGAAATTATTAATACATATACTTCGTAAAAACCAATCAACGAATTGCACTTTAGTTGGGTAGAGACTGAAAAATATGAATGTATACTTTGGCAAGTTTATCTGAAGCCGTGGAAACATTTGATATTGCCACGTTTAACTATGAAAAAGCTAAACTGCTAAGTATGTAGTGATAATAATTAGAAAAGGGTCTTTTTATTATCAACAATATTAACAATATGATTAAACGTTAAGTCTTCAATGTGCTTGTTTCCTTGGATATTTTCTATTAACATTATTTTTTCAATTTTTGAATATCAAAAAGATGAGCACTTTTCCAAATTTGTTATGGACTTCTTCAAGCTCTGGCAGCGTTGTATAAAATCCATAATTACCACACCCTCCGAATTATATAATTGGTGATTTTTATCGAAAGGCCTGACCAGCTGACTTCTTATTGGCAAGCGCGTGCGTGTGTTCTTCCCTCTCACTTCCCCAATTGACTGATATTGATTTATCCAGTTGCGTTGGTATTGTCAGTTACTTTTGTATTTTCAATTTTACTTGTACGTTTATGATAAATATGCCTCGCCTCTTACCGATGCCCCATAGCTTCAGATAAACTTGCCAAACATATATGCATTGAGATTTTGAAAAAAAACTCCGGAAGTTATAGCGAAGGTTTAGGAAAGTTCCCATTGTTGACGATAAGCAATTTGAGTATTTGATGTATTACTTATTACTATATTTATTGTTGTATGGCAAAACTCACTTTTCTATTTCAAATTAGCATTGACCAGTTTTTGCCAGCGACTACGAATCGAAAATGGTTTCAATGGGATTTTTAATTAGTTTTTTACGTTATTGTGAATGTCAGTATTGCATTGCACAAAGCTTTTAACTGAGTTCCACGTTTTTTTTAAATAAAATCTGATTGAGTTTTCAAACGTGTCAAAATAAATGTAATTTAAATCAAAAGCATTAACGAGTATTGATATTAACTTCGATGCAAATCACCCCCAAAGTAGCTTCCAACCCCATTTTAACCCAGTTAGGCGATGTGTTTCAATAACATACGAAACGCGTTTTCCATCAATTCTGTTATATAATGTTTATGCAAAATTTTCAGTAGATTGTACCAAGGAATCACGTCCCATACAACCAGGAAAAGATTAACTCCAATCTAACGATAATCTTAGGAAAGTGAAAAGAACAGTTAAACCGAGGAAGGCCGTTCCAGAAACCAGGAAAGAACAAGTTATTCTGACCCGTCTAAGAATAGGTCACACCCGATTATCCCATGAACACTTAACGACTAAATCTGAACAAACCCGCTGTACAGTGTGTCAATGCCCTTTACAGTCAGGCATGTATTAATAGATTGTCCGCAGTATCCACAGCAAAGAATTGCATTTAACACTCCACTTACTATGTATCACTTGCTAGCAGAAGAGTACAATATGGAAAACTTGGTAGCTTATCTACGTGCTATTCAGTTTCTACACAAAGTTTAATTTACTACCAAAATTGTTTTTTTTATATCTTCACGGTAGTAGTACTGAATATTTAAATATTTATTGTTCATTTGGTAGCGCTAATAACCTAAAGGGTTGATGAGCTTTATTTTTCTTAAATATATAAAAAAGGTTAACTCCTTTTGTCTCTGAGGAAGATCACTTGGTTATCGAAACGCGCGTGAGATAATGTAATGTGCTAGTGTTCGTGTAAACTGTGTTCAATATATGCACAAGAGATCTTTTAGATCTCAGTGTGGTAACGGCTTGTAATCTACAATCTAGCTTTGAATATACTTTAGAAAGATGGTGTTGCTAGTGATGAGCAAACTTGGTCTTTGCATTGCAAAAAAAAACTGAATGGATAAGAACCAAGACTGAATATGCAAGACTCAACTGAAAACTCTTAGCGCGGGTTGCTTTGTGCTACATTTTCACACTAACTTTGCATCTGCAATATAGTAATAAAATAAAAAATTTTGCTAGTTGAACATTGATTGCAAATTATTGATCATTTATAACCAAAATGTTCTTTAAAAACAAAAAAATAAGTAAGGGGGCGTCCATTAATTACGTGAGGTGTTCTAGGGGGGGAGG
>CAJUYG010006652.1:0-11893 GCA_910591675.1 Galerucella calmariensis | reverse complement strand
AACAAACAGTACGAGATTAATATAATGACAGGAGTGACTACAACATAACCTCATAACATGACAGATAAACATATTAATCTTTCTCGTCGGTCAAAATATTCCGAGCAAACATATTTACATCGGACTGATCTGAGCGGAATTACGGAACAGTTTAGATTTACCTCCCCTACCTCTAGATGTAATAAACGAACGATTCAGACTAAAAAGATTAATCGGACGCAAATAACGAACGCAGCTAATGGTGACCACAACTATATCACAGATATGATGAATTTTAAAATCTTTTCTTCTTTTCGTGCTAAAGGCCTTAGCTGCCAGGCCTGTTTCGACAACTCAATTGCAACTAGCGCTTCAGGTGGATGGGTTTGAAACCTCATTTTTGTATCCAAGGGATCCTATAAACTTTCACTTTTATAGGTTAGACTGTTTTGTGCATTGGACATTGGACATAAAAATATACTCTATTCAGGGCTACGTTCATAAACTTACTCCAGTGAGTAGAGAAGAGTATGATCACGTTATTAGAAAAGTATGTTTGTTGGTTACTCGGAGTAACCGCTCAGAGGCTATACCGGCCGGAGGTAAATCAAATGTCATTGTGTTGTGTATATGAATTTGGGGTTTTATAGCCCAAAAAAGGAGGAAGAAGAAGAAGAATTTGGGGTTATATTTCGAATATAAAAATTAATTAACCATGGACATTGATTAAACCATGGATGAGTTGAATATTAATAATATCAATATCATAACACAATGTTAGGAAGTCATGTTGAATAATGATTAATGATTAATAAATTTCAAAGTATTATATTACAGCATATGTAGACCTACCCTTATTTTTAAGAATAATGGTATCCTTTCCAATTGATAGCACAGAGTAGTCCATTATTGATATGCAATGCAATAAACTGTAACCATATATCTAATCTACTGTATAAGCCAAACTGTCATAACTGTCAAAGTATACAATACTCCATTAGAAAGCGGAGTATGCAGAGTTTACTCCGGGCAGGTTTCTGAACGTTTATAAAAGCATACTTACTTCAAGTAAGTTTATGAACGTAGCCCTGGCTTTAACCCAATTAGTTTAACCTTTGCACAGCGATCGTACCTGCAGCTATTTACGACGACAATAGCTATTTGTGTATTAAGAGCGGAAAGTGATACTTTGCTGCTTGAGGCAGAGAGTTGCCAGCGCGACGCGTAGCGGAGCGCGGGCGATCTGCCGAAAGCGGCAATGCACTTTCTGCTCGAATTGCACACAAGATTTTTTCTACGATCACCTTATTTTTAAACAAATAATTAAAAAAAAACATGAAAAGTACACTTTATTAGAATGTGATGATGAAGAGATGTAAAAATTATTGTTTTTCGTATTTACCTCTGGATTTAGTTGGCAGAAGATTAAGAGTAATATTTTTAGCTATATCGGGAGGTGTGCTTGAAAATTCACTGTCACTATCCATTTTTCAAATAGCTATTTATAAACAGACAACTTTTTTATAAACTAAAAATGAAATAATGACGTTTCATTAATTCCATAGTCTACTATTTTCACAAAATAGTAGGTAGGTACTTGCAATGCAATCACTGTTGCATCTAGGTGTATAATGCATTGCCTACCTTCGGACTGTTATATTTCTACTACGTAAACTTGTCCGTATAAATCAATACTATGAAAATAGGAATCTGCAAAAACGATCAAGAAAATTGTCAATCTTAACAACGTTATATTTGTAATAAGTTGTAAATATTAATTTTTATCTTGAACTAAGAAATAAATCCTTCACTGTAGTATTGAATCAAAATAATATCAATGTATGAGGTTTAAATTATTTTATAATTTCAATAAAATTAAACATATAAAATATACACCTCCATCTATTTGTTGGTAGCGTAACCTGCAGCGTTGTAAATCCAGTAACTTGTAAAAATTGTAGATGTCAGTCAAATTATATAGGAATATTTATTAATTTCGTTCGAAATATCTTTAAATATTAATATTTCAACTAAAATATTCGGATTGCTCTACATTTTGTTTTAATATATCTATTATTTACTACCTTTCTTTAGTTTATTGTAAATGAAAACAGGCGAGCGGAAAAGTACGCTCTAGAGCGTAAATAATGTCAATTATGACAGATCGCGGAAAACATCAACTTTGCGGTTAGATTTGAGTGTGCAAAAGTCTACTTTGGGTAGTGATCGTAGGAAAAATTAATTGTTGCCCAGCAAGAACCAACGTGGAGGTATAGGTTTCTCTTGCCAAAAATTTTTTTTGTTCAGATAATTCATTGTGCATTGCTATTTTATGAAAAAAATTATATTTCAGAACTAAGTTATCTAAAAGTGTATTGGAAAACTCTTTTGAAAAAACATTCGAATAAAACCTTGTAAAATTCATGTAAATCGGAAAATCCAATCTCAATTTGACCTTTAATTCTTTTTTTAATTTCTTGGGAAATTAAACCACAATATTTTTAAATTCTTTATTTCAACGTTTCGGTAGCGTTCCAGCTACCGTTGTCAAGAAAAAATAAGTAGAAATTAATTTTTATCCCTAACTGACACAACAGAAAAAAAAAAAAAACTTCAAAATAATTTTTTGATTGTTTAGTTGTCAAATTTTTTCTGTTGTGTCAGTGAAAAGTTCCCTCATAGTGGCGGCTACTATATGTACCCAACCTATCCGTTATTTTTTATGACTACTTGAACGTGTTTGTTTGAGGATACAGTTTTAATTTCTTTTCAAAAACACACTGTATAAAGACTTAAATATATGCCTAAAGTGCAAAATAAAAAAAGTTTTAAGCATTCTGGTACTTTTTATAGCAAATTACAACGATTATCGGTGAAAATAATTATAGGGAACCTACTGAACTTAATTTAAAAGAGAAGTATGGTTGCGATTCAACAAGCTAGGAACACTCAGTATTTTTTGACAATCAGTTGACTTTTTTACGTTTTCGTGACCTTTTTTAGGAATGTGGGGTTGGTAGATACTCCTAATCATGAATCAGCTTCCACCCCAAAAAGAAAGAACCGAGTGCGGATTCAACTCACCAAAAAAATCAAGTGATATAGCCCAGGATCTAAAACGTTGTGCTATAACATACCTACACCCTAAAGCGTAAAACACATCAAGCGACAAAATATTTCAAATATTTGAGGTTGGGCGGAGCTTTATATTTACATATGGAACTATTATATAGACCTATATGTCACCAGTGCCTGGCTATCAGAGTTTTTGGTTGTACATAGTAACTTTTTAGTGGCAGAGGCTACCAGATTGTGAAATCTAAGAAAAGTTCTTGGAATTACAAAACGCCAAAGTAGTAGCTGGAACTATAAAGTGACTTTTGGATAGTAAGAACTCGTTACCTTGAAGTGGCAGATATTTTAAAGTGAAAAATGCTTAGCCCCTGCTACTTTAAGGAACAAAGCCATTTTTTACGGTCATGATTTTTTGTAAGAATTATTTTTGTTTGTATTCTTAGTTTTTTTTCTATTTTCTTACCCCATATTAAAAGCTTTCGATTCAATCTGGAGAAATCAATTAATAAAGTCATTAAAAGAACTGGGGGTATGCGACAAGCAGAGAAGATTGATAAAAATGACATTTGCAAAAACAGTAGCGGAGATAAGGAGATAAGGAACAACAAGAAAATTTGAATATAACAAAGGAGTCAAACAGGGTGATTCATTGTCAGCCACGCTTTTCAATTTGGCCCTAGATTACGTATTAAAAAAGATAAGTAAAGGAAACTTGAGAACAAAGGGAGGTCAACTAATAGCATACGCTGATGATGTTGCACTAGTAACAAATAATAGGAAAATTATGGAAGAAATGCTACAAGAAATAGTGGAAGAAGGGAAAAAAATTGGTCTTCAAATAAATTCGTATAAGACAAAAGAAGTGTGAATACAGGCATATTAAGATTGGAGATTATAAGTTTCAAGAGGTAGATAAAATAAAATACTTTGGTATAGCAATATCTAATGACGGAAACAAAGAAACCGAAATAAAATAAAGAATAGCAGCCACAAATAGAGCATTCCATATCAATAAAAAACTGTTAAGAAGTGAACTAATAAGTAAGAAGACGAAAATGAGAGTATACAAAACAATTATAAGACCAAAAAACATCAGGAAGATTTGACAATACAAGAGCGTAAGATATTGAGAATGATATTAGGACCGAAAAAAGTGGGAGATGATTATAAAAAACGAACAAACGCAGAATTGGCACTTGAAATGGGAAAAGATATAGTACAAAAAATTAAGGAACAGAGAATAGCATAGGAATAAGGCAGTGGAAGGAAAAAATAAAAGATAGAAAATAAAAGATAGAAAGAAATGGCGCCAGATTGCTGAAAAAATATAAGGAAGTGAAGGAAGAGGAGGGGATTGATCCACCCCGAAAAAAGGATTTAGAAAGCTTTTTGAAGCGGTGCTACCCTCTCGGGGGTGCTAAGCCAATATATATGTTAGATAATTTTAGGTCAATAATGTTATAACTAAAACAGCAATACACTTTTTCACGATAAAAATGTACTTTTTTTATTGAATACCTATATTTTCCACGTACTATTCATTAAGAGGGGCCTCCTCACAGGTATACAAACCTAAAAACATAAACAAAAATCTAGCTATTTTTAAGTTCAAAATATAAGTTATTTCGTAGGCGCGTGAAAATGCTCCTCCTAAAACCTTTATGTTTGTCAGTAAAGTGATTTGCGTTCAAATATTGGTCCTGGAAATATCCTTATACACTATTAAAGATCGACATTATTAGGAACTTTGACTAGTTTTATAAGACGCCATTATCCGAAACTAGCCAAGCTAGGAAGCTAGATTGACAATTCTCTTTCATTATCAACTTAACTTCATACTAGTTGAAATATAATTTACAAAAAGGTCGCTGGAGGAAAATGTCCCCATTAGTGGGAAAATGTATGATGGCAGCCACTAGGCGGCCACGTAACGGCTACTAGGCCATTACGTAGCAGAGTAGTAGCTACTGCTACATTGCCACCTCAAAGCAACAAAATATAGTGGCAATTGTAGCAACTGGGACCATCCGCTACACTACCCAGCTACTCTAAATTTTTCCCCATTTTAGTGGCGGCTACGTAGCGGTAACGTCGCCGCCTATAGTATTAGTCCATGATTTGCCGCACCCCTACACATGGATCCTATAGGGGTGCTGTCAAACGCCCCTTGTATATCCAAGAAAGCTCACAGGGCGATCATGCCATTTTCCAGCGCCTTCTCCACCTGGGCTACCAGTTGGTGTAAGGCACTTTCAGTTGACTTGCCACACCTGAAAGTATGTTGGTTGTTGTGCAAAGGATACCTAAGCCCAACCTTTTCCTTTATGTACCGATCAGCCACCCTCTCCAGTGTTTTCAGCATAAAGGATGTTAGGCTAATGGGTCTAAAGGATTTAGCTACCGTGTATGTGGTACGACCCGGCTTGGGTATGAAGACGACTCTCACCTGCCTCCACTGTTCAGGGACATACATGCGTGCCAAACAGGCCCGAAAGATAAGCACCAAAATTGCGCCAACGGCCTCCCAGCCTTGTTGAAGCAAAGCCGGGAAGATTTGGTCTTTCCCCGGAGACTTGTAATGTCTGAATGACCGTATCGCCCAAGTACTCCGCTCGTATGTGACTATTTCTTTTGCTAGAAGATAGTCCTCTTTACATGGTCGCTGTATGCCCGCATATCCCATGTTAGAACACTCCCGCTCGTTTCCCTCACAACCGGGGAAGTGTGTCTCTAGTAGATGCTGCAAGGTATCCACCGGGGTTTCGGTGAAAACACCCGGTGCGACTTCCATGCAGCCTAGATCGCTGTCCGGTGATTTCGTTACGATCCCGCGCAGCCTTGACATTTGAGGTACCGAAACGATATCCTCACAGAAGGCCCACCAGGCATCTCTTCGAGCCAACCTGACCGCACTCCTCATTTCGTTTCTGGCGGTATTGCTCCCAATCCAGATCCGACTTTGTCTTCCTAGCCCTATTAAATAGAGCCAATGATCACTCACTGGCTTGGGGCCATGTTGTGCAACCGTACAGTAGAGGCCACATGGAAAGACCATGTGGCAAAAGTGATCGTCGCTAGAGGATGTCCACAAGGGGGTGTTCTCTCGCCCACATTGTGGAACCTAGTCATTGACGAGCTAATAACCCTTTTAAACGGTGAGGGCTTTCAACGATTGGGTATGCCGATGATATCATTGTCCTTGTTGTTGGAAGGCACATTACAGTTCTCAGGGACCTCATGCAAAAGGCTCTGAATAGGGTACATGGGTGGTGTAACGAACACGGACTTGCAGTAAATCCTGCCAAGGCTGAGATAGTTGCTTTCACCAAAAAAAAAGGTATAAGACATGACGGTCTAAATCTTGATGAAGTACCACTGCCGGTAGTTGAACAGGTGAAGTATCTAGGAGTGATCCTTGATAAATCACTGACATGGAAGGCTCATCTTGATAGTCGCCTAATCAAGGTGACTGGCACGCCTTCAAAGGGTGGTCAGTTTGGGGGCAACTGGCTGCATGAGGACTACACCAACAGTTGCGATGGAAGTGATCCTTGGTCTTCGGCCTCTTCACCATGTGATCGAGGCTGAGGCGGGGAGGGCTTTCCTGCGCTTGAAACGGCTTGGATACGTGCGAAGTGGGGAAGAGTGCAGGCACGTCAAGAAGCTCCGGCTTCTGGAAGATATTCCAGTTCTGGCTCGAGCGGCTACCCCATACAGGGCTACGATCCGGGATAGAGAGTCCTGGGAAAAAGAGAGGAATACATAGCCTAATGGGACCGTCTGGTACACAGATGGCTCATGCTCCGGTGATAGAGCAGGGGCTGGAATTTCCTCCAGGAACCCAAGAACACAGGTTTGTGTACCATTGGGTGATGGTGTATCTGCATATCAGGCCGAGATATATGCTATCTTGGAATTTGCGCGGATAAACCTAGACAGAGGTTATGTGGATCGACGCATAACCATATACTCCGACAGTCAGGCAGCAATTAAAGCCCTGAGTGGGTATACCAGCAATTCAGGACTTGCTAACGAATGACGAGAACGACTTGCTAATCTTGCAAGGCGGAACGTGGTGTGGCTAAAATGGATTCCAGCCCACTCTGGTTTTGAAGGCAGCGAGATGGCGGATGCACTGGCTGCGGAAAGGGCGGCAGCTCCTTTCTGCGGCCCGGGCCCGACCCTGGGCCTAACAAAACAAAAAATACGCAAGGAGACGAAGAAGTGGCTGAGGAATCAGCACCTCGCTCATTGGAATGCTCTGCAGGGTCCTAGACAATCCAAACTTCTACTGAAGGGATGGACTGATGGACACGCTAGGGCAGCTACTGAACTACCAAGGAGTAGGCTAAGGAAGATAACAGGACTCCTAACAGGGCACTGCTGTATGAGGAAACACCTCCACAACTTAGGAGTAGAGGAAAGTTCCCTATGTAGGGGTTGCGGCATGACTGACGAAACGTCAGTCCATGTTCTCTTAGAGTGTCCACACTGGGCTGTACGCAGGCGAATCTTCGGAGTCCCTGTTATGGCCCCTGGAGACACAAGCAGACATCCATTGAAAAAGGTTGTGGCCTTTATTGAAGGGCTCGGCTTCATGGATGTCTAGGTAGCAGGAATGGCACAATGGACCCGCCAGTGCCCTCAGTGCCGGAACCTTGGCTTAAGTTTGTCCAGGACAAGGCTCGCCTGCATATTAAGTAGTAGTAGTAGTAGTAGTAGTAGTAGTAATCGTCCACAATGAAGTGGCTCGTTTAGTCGCAAGAACGGTTCTGCGACTGAGTGTATTACTTGGGATGGTTCAGTTTTTTCAATACTAAGTTGTAGTTTCCAAGGTCAAACAATATTCATTGCTTGGTTCATGATTTGATTTGTAGTTAACATTTTAAATTATTAAAACTTACTTTCTTCATATACTCCTCAACGACCTAGCCTTAGAAGAACCTTTTTTCACTAAATAGAAACTATTACAAATACAAGCGTTGTAGAGTCGACTATGGTTCAGTACAAAGCTGTTTTTTGTCAAGCCAGTGCAAATATAAAAGAATGACCGAAAATCGTAGGAGTCAGTTGCGAGGATACAGAAGAGATGAAGGTTATTGAGAAAGAAGGAAAGGAGGCTATTGAGAAAGAAGGAGTCAAAATAGGAAAATTCAACTAAATCCACTCTAGATTTGTCGAGAGAAAGCCACTTTCCATCTACATGGTAGAGCTTATAGTAGGAAAAGACAGAATTGGTAAAATTTTAACACAAACAGAACGTGAAGATGAGATGGTAAGAGGAAATAGACCGACGCAGTGCTACAACTGCCAAGGATTCCACCACGGACATACGGCACTTGTAAGTAATCCTAACGGAACATTTTCGCCTGAATGGGTACCTGATAAAGCTCAAATTAGTGGAGAAAGAAGTATAGATTCTGTGGCATGGAAAAAGGAACCTCCATCCACATACTTGCGAATAAAGGAGTTCAGTCAAAGGACAGTGTGGCCAACAAAAAGTGGTTTTTTCTGACAAGAATGACAGTTAAGGTCTTCCCTTCTAAAGATAAGATTTTTGCATGTTTTTTATCATTACGAACACCTATATTGCTCTTTAAAATAATGAATACACCACCGAAGCGTATATTTTGAAATTTTAAATGACTTTTTAGCTGAATACTCAACATATAGGTGGCCAATAATTCTAGGAACTTCTGCAAGTCACCATTTTATTTCTGTTATTCAGTCACTAATTATGTCAAATGTCAGTTATATTTATTTTTGTTGATATTCGCTTAATTCTGTATGTCCATTTTCGATTAGATATTTGTAGCATTTATAGTTAGGTGTATCTCTATTCTTCTAATTACTTTTTCCACTGACATCTGACATAACTAGTGACAGAAAACAGAAATAAAATGGTGACATGCCAAGAGTTCCTAGAATTATTAGCCACCGATATGTTGAGTATTCAGCTAAAAAGTCATTTCAAATTTCAAGATATAAGCTTCGGGGGTATATTCATTATTTTAATAAATCAATATATAGATGTTCGCAATGATAAAAGACGTGCAAAAATCTCATGTTTTGAAGGGTAGACCTTAACTGTCATTCTTGTCAGAAAAACCACTTTTTGTTGGCCACACTGACCTTAGACTGAACTCCTCTATTGCACAGCAATTCAGAATCCTAGGGCACAAGACTTAGGAAGTTATTTGATAGAAGAGGGACATTTACTCAAGTTAAAGCCTGCAGGTATCCTAAAATTTCTTCGGGAAATCGAAATCTGAAAACAAAACTAGATTTCTTGGTCGTTCTTTCATTTTCGTAATATATTTTGTAGAATTCTGTAACTTTTTGCGACTCAAAATGTGGTTACTAGTGGAAAAATCCTATGTAATGCGTCATAAAATATAAAAAGACAAAATAAATAATTATAAAATAATTATAGTTAAAATAATACCCTTCTTGGTGTGCGTCATCGATTGTGACGTATATCCGGGTTTTCGGCATGTCGTTTATTTTATTTGCTATTTTGACATATAGCTAACCTTAAATTTGATAAATAAGATCATCAGGATTGTATTTAGCCAAATTCGAAAAGGCATTGCAATTAATAATTACCAGCTTCTTTTTCCAACTGAAAATACTTGAGAACTTCCAAAAAACTGATGTTTTGCCGTGTATTCATGCATATTTTTGTATTATTCATATAAATAAAACAATAAGATAATCTTATTGTTTTATTTATTAGATTAATATTCACTTTTCATAAATAATAATTGACCGTAAACAACAAAGTACAGATCTGTCAAGAACTGTCAGTGTGACAGTAGAAAAAGACGTAAGACTTATTGCCGCTACGAAAGTAACGCCCTCATAGTATTTTAAACTCTCGATTGATAGGTTGAGCTTCAGCGTAATCTAAACATCAACCAATCAAATTTTTGAACACCATTTTGTCGCTAATTTACCGACGCAACGTGACGTCCGGCTGCTACAGAGCTCGAGGCAAAATAGCCGAATCCGAGTGAACGTTCTCTTTGTGTGCAGACGGTTCATTTTTCGTTCATTCTGACTGGGAGTGAATGATACCGAATGCTAAAATCCAACATCGTTGGATCGGTTCATCAATGAATTCATTCAGCACTCTTGTTGCATTTTGAGTTCAGATGCATCATTTCGAGTGAAAGACAAAAATGAACGAAAAGTGAACCGTCTGATATCACCTTAATGGAAACTGAACTTAAGTAAAGACAACTCCTGGTATATTCATGATTTTATTTATCGTGAATTAGGCCTAATAGGGGAAAACCACGTTAAAGAAAATGCATAGTATCCTCTACCTCCTGGGTTATGTGCGGTGGAAACTTTGGATATTTTCGAACTGGTTTTAACGGTTTTCAATTTTTTCGAGCCTCGTAGCGTTTGTCGGCGAATTTTAAATATGGAATATTGAAGACCATTATTGTATTGTCAACCTTTGTACAAAATTTAAACGAGTGACATATATATGTAAATATATGGCATTGTACAGTAATAACGAGAAAATGAATTTTGGATAGGTATTGAATTTGTAACACTATTATATTGTCAACCTTTGTGCAAAATTTGAATGAGGGACATGGATATATTATAGCATTACAATAATGAAAAGATACTGGTAATTTTTTTCTCAATTTTTGGTTTTTTCAATGTTTTTGATCTTCGTAAAGTTTGTAAGCGAATTTTGAATACGGAATATGATAGACATTTATATTATTACCAGCTCAGTTCTTTTTCAAAAAATTTTTATACCAGACTTTAACCCTCCCCCGTATATTATATTGGTCGAGCGCTAAGGCAACTGTGATAAACGGACATCTTGGTGCGCTGTTGCTGGCTCGGTAAATTGTCGTAGATTCACTTTGGGAGCTAGCTTCTCACTCGTCTAAATAAATCTCTACCTCCATTGAATACAATCTATCTTTATCAAGTTCAAACTAATTTGTAGTAGTAAATAAAGTGATTCACATAATATATTAATATTTTAATTACCTGTGAAAACATTGGATTATAATGACCAAAATCGGTTCAACGAAGCACAAAATACTTGACTTTTACTATTGAAAATATTTTGATTTTATCCTGTTATCTTTTACAACTCAGTCGTATTGAATAGCAAATTTATGTGAAGGACGCAGTGTTGGTTTAGAATTTTCACTACCTCATGGCACAGTCTAATGTCTTTCATTAATGTTTACTTATATACAATTCATGCTAGAATGGTAAAATTTAAAAAAGCAGTCTTCGACGATTTAATAATTCTAGTATGTAGTATAATCGTTTTGTCATATCCATAGCATAATTTGTGTTTTATTTTCAGTTGAATTATCATCTATACCTATAATATTTATTGGATATTCTAGAAAGTTGGCTGCTGCCAATACTTGAGCCAGGCCTTTTCGTATAACTTCAAAAAGACGATAAAAATTCTTCTTAAACTTGCAGTTATGTCAAATTTCTAAGCAAAAAGCGAAGTTCTCATTGTAGCTTACAAACCTATTTTTATAGAAACAGCGACAAAGTCAATTATGAGTTATTTGGGCATGTAGTTTGTCGCATTTATTTATACAGAGTTTGTTAACGACAAGGTATTTGATATTCTTATTACCAATGGTAGGTAATTTAATTGAAATAACACAAACTTACCAGTTACAAATTTTACTTATTTGAATGATTATCACCCAAAAGCAATAAATCGAATACATACATTTTTAAGAAAAAAAAATTACATATTCTCTTGATGTGTAAGATATAGGATCAATACCTATCTCATTCCATTGGGATCTTAAAATATACTTACCTCATATGGGTC
>CAJUYG010006651.1:0-11895 GCA_910591675.1 Galerucella calmariensis | reverse complement strand
ACAAAATAGCGCTGGACAAAAACAGCGGCAGACAAAATAGCGCTGGAAAAAAACAGCGGCAGACAAGAACAGCGTCGGACAAAATAGCACTCGACAAAATAGCGCCGCAAAAAATAACTATGCTTCATTATTTTACTACCATCTCAGTCATAAAAATAGACCATAGTGCCCAATAAGCATGATTGGGCATAAAATATTTTTCATAAATAATAGTTTTCACAAGTCAATTCAACATCGCTTCACGACCTGCTGACAGAGATCAAAGTGTAGAAAACTGGAATATCATTATTAAAGGCGGACTCATCATCATTACATTTTCATTATATTATCATTTACATTTACACTAGGAAAAGTTAGTTAAGTACTATAGTTTCCCATAATTTAATAGGATATTTCAACCGGCATTATTTGGTCGCAGTGCTATTTTGTCGATCGCTATTTTGTCCTGCGCTGTTTTTGTCCAGCGCTGTTTTGTTCCCGTAAGTTTTAACCTAGCGGTATTTTGACTGACGCTATTCTGCTAAAGTGCCCTGCAAGATAGAAGAAATCATTTTAGTTTAGATAACACGCTTCACTGAAATAACAATTCATTTGCAGAAAACTTTGAATAAAGTAGATAACTTTTAAAATGTTTGTGAAACTGGGTTTGTTGAGTATCATGATTCTTTTTTTCTTCTTCTGTTTTTGTTGTATGGAAAAAAACTATTTGATATAGTAAATTAGCTTGGGTAGAGTAACACAAATTTCATAAAATGGGTTTGTAGAATAATTACGCGATAAGATTTACCCTGATCGAGTAATGAGACCAGTGTTAATGGTTTCGCAACTCCGCCCATAGATGGCATACCAAAAGGACGTATATATTCCACCAATTGAGAACTGAGGAGCCTATATTCCCGAGGGACCGCAGTGCAGATGCAAGGAAATTACCACAACATAGTTTTCAGTTAAAAATTAAATGGAAGTAGGCGAGCGGTGCACCCCTAAAAAGATGCACGAAAAAACGAGTTGACCGACCACTACAAAACGCAAGAAAAAAACCAATTGGGATCGATTAATTATATTATTAGGAACAAAAAACCTTAGTAGCACTTTTTTGTCCCGATGGTCAGTCATTTGTTATTAACCAAAAACTTGCAAAATTACGGAAAATGAAAAAATCGTTCTTAAGGTGATAGGATAAAAATAAACACTTTTTGACTCCTGATATTTTTTCGAAAAATGCTTTGTTTTTAAGTTATCGGCAATTCAAAGTTCAAAGTCAAAAATCGACCGAAAAATGGATTTTTCGAAAAAAACATTCTCGGCTTCTACCACAGCTTTTTCAAATTTTCAAAATGCAAATTACTCGTGAAAACATATACTATTACATGGTATTTTTTATTTTCTTGCTACATTCATTTACCTTGTCGAATTCGTCATACCTAATTCGCGAAATTTACGGATTCCAAGGCGGATTTGCCGTGACGGAGTGCGTAACGTGTACTGATTTGAACTATTTTTCGATTAATAATGTTAATTATAATACGTATTTTTTGGCTATCGTTAATTTTTGTCTACACTGTCTACTGTTTAAAAAATGCTTTTCTCAAATAAAAAATCCTTCCATCTACATTTTCGATCAATTAGCTATGGGCGTGTTCTACAATTTGCAATAATCAAAACACTTCAAACAATCATATAGACTCAAACGATGAAGAAGTGGCTGGAGATTATAAGTAGCTCTATTAAAACAGATGTTCATATTCAAATGTAAATCTTATGTAAATGAATCAGTTTGTTTATTTTGAAATAAGTCTCATTTTAATTTGACATTCATAACTTAATAATTTTTATAACATATATTTTGTAGCAGAAATTAATAAAACATTAACGATAGCAAAAAAGACGTATTATCATTAACATTATTAATCGAAAAATAGTTCTGCAAATCAGTACACGTTAAGCACTCCGTCACGGTAAATCCGCTTTGGAATCCGTAAATTTCGCGAATTTGGTATGACGAATTCGACAAGGTAAATGAATGTAGTAAGAAAATGAAGAATACCATCTAATGGTATATGTTTTCACGAGTAATTTGCATTTTGAAAATTTGAAAAAGCTGTGGTAGAGGCCGAGAAATTTTTTTTCGAAAAATCCATTTTTCGGTCGATTTTTGACTTTGAATTGCCGATAACTTGAAAACAAAGCATTTTTCGAAAAAATGTCAGGAGTCAAAAAATGTTTATTTTTATCCATTTCACCTCAAGAAATGATTAGCGTAACGATTTTTTCATTTTCCGTAATTTTGCAAGTTTTTGGTTAATAACAAATGACTGACCATCGGGACAAAAGTGTTATTAAGGTTTTTTGTTCCAAATAATATAATTAATCGATCCCAATTGGTTTTTTCTTTGCGTTTCGTAGTGGTCGGTCAACTCGTTTTTTTGTGCATCTTTTTAGGGGTGCATCGCTCGCCTAAAGTGGTAATAGAAAATTAAGCGAGGTCTAGGTTATTCTACCTAGTTTCAGACCAACTGAGCTTTATAAGGTGGTGAAGACTATTATTATTGATCGGGCACTAAGATTATTTCGCGAGGTACTTTGTCCCAAGCGGAATAAAGTGCGAGGCTAATGAATGTCTCCACAACCATGGTGTATATACAATATTTTCCACTGCTAGCCTAATTTAAGATAAAAATTAAAAATCATTCACGAACGCACCACGAGAAGTGTTTACTCCGTCAGATATAAATTTTTCAAAGCAGTATTGGTAAATAATCACAAAACCTGAATTTTCATAATAAATGGCTGTTAGTGCATATTTGAATATAAATTTTAATTCAAAATAACGTTTTTGCGCGATTGATCTTTTTTGTTTATTTACAGCATCGGTTGTCAGGTCAGTAAGTTGTGTTTACTGGTTTCTAAGTCTAACACGTCGGTAAGTGAACTATAGTTAAAATAATACCCTTTTTATCTTCTGTATGTTCCTTGTGGTATATTATTCATTCTTTTTTTAATTTCTTGGTTTAATTTCCCAAGAAATTAAAAAAAGAATACCCTTTTTGGTGTGCGTCATCGATTGTGACGTATATCCGGGTTTTCGGCATGTCGTTTATTTTATTTGCTATTTTGACATATAGCTAACCTTAAATATAATGAATTAGATCATCAGGATTGTATTTAGCCAAATTCTGAAAGGCTATGCAATTAATAATTACCAGCTTCTTTTTTTAACTCAAAATACTTGAGAACTTTCAAAATACTGATGTTTTTCCGTGTATTCATGCATATTTTTTGTATTATTCAAATAAATAAAACAATAAGATTAATATTCACTTTTCATAAATAATAATTGACCGTAAACAACAAAGTACAGACCTGTCAAGAACTGTCAGTGTGACAGTAGAAAAAGACGTAAGACTTATTGCCGCTACGAAAGTAACGCCTTCATAGTATTTTAAACTCTCGATTGATAGGTTGAGCTTGAGCGTAATCTAAACATCAACCAATCAAATTTTTGTAACTCAAAGATTAGCGTTAACGATTGTAATACGTTTAAACGGTTCATTATTGTGATATTTTGATTAGGATTAATCACAGACCTGCCTTTTTTTCCATTTCTTTCTACGTAATGTGCTAGAAAGACATAATCAATCGATGACGCACACCAAGAAGGGTATTATTTCAACTATACGTCTTAGCCCTACATACATTTAAGTGGTCCTAAATAATATATTACTTCATTCATTACACAAAAGAAACAAAAAAAATAGGAAGATTGATATTTTTTAATGAACAGAATCGAACAGAACAATATAAAAAGTAATAAATAGCATGAAAACAATTTCACCAAAATGCAAATTAATTAAATTTTAACTGATCGAGAAGTATAAATGTCACTTTTGACATTTCGTTCGTTTCGAAGAAATTTAAATTATTTTATTCGAAATTCGAATATTTCAATACGATCGCGCAAAAAATGGTATAAGCATTTCGAACGTTAAGGGTGATACCGGTCTCCAGCAAATTTGGAGGCTTCGCTACGCTCAGCCTCCTAACATTGCTGTCGACCGGTAAAGAACCCTTACCGTTCTTGATACTTAATATACTATACTTCATAAATTTTTTCTGAATTGTAAAAAGTAAAGATACTTTACTCGTATACTGCTTTGAAAAATTGATATCAGATGGTTACATTTTAACTTTTGGACCATGCAAAATTTTCTATCAGGAATAGCTTCTTTTCATAAAACTACTAATAAAAAAAGTTTTCCATATGGTTCCAACATAAGTAGACACACTGTATAACAGTTTATTGGAATTACAAAAATTTTTGATGACATATGTTTGAAAAATTGCAGTATTGAAGTTATAATATTACTAAACAAATTACCGATGGATGTTTAATAAAATGCAGCAATTGTTGCAAATGTTGTAATTTTTTTCAAACTACATTGAAATAAATTGCATGGTAAATTTACAATATTGAATTTAGCGAACATTTTTGATAAAATATATTTGAAGAATTATAATATAGATATAAAAATATTACTCAACAAATTATAGAGAAATGCGTAGTGAAAATGATATATTTTATTCCAGTAAATGAAGGAAAAAAGTTAACATTAATTACGCCCTATTTTCATCTTCCGGTTGGTAGTTGCATTTGGTACCTCATTAAACATGAGACAAAGTTCTGCTTGAAAACGCGTGCGAGTGCGGAGAAAATGGCCGCAAAAGACCAGAAATAGTTATTTTCCTAACAAGTGCGGAAAGTGATACTTTCCCGCACGCGACTGCAGTCGACTGCAAGCGGTCAAGGGCGGGAAAGACACTTTACGCATGAGTTAGGAACATTATTTTTTATACGACCGTTATACAAAAAATATATCAACCCATTTTTCAAAATTTATTTTATTTTAACATACATATAAAAAACTAAACCAAAAACTATTATTATTATTATTATCAATTATTATTATACATATTAATATTAGAAACACAATTTGTTGCATTCTGTGAATTACTTAAAATTGCCGGTTTAGTGGAGTTATTTGGTGTTAACTGGTGAGTGAATGACGTTGATGGGGATGGCATCGTTTGCAGGTCACATAAAGATGACGATGAAGGTGACGGCAACAATTTTAAGTTATTTGTAGATGAAATAATTTCATTTGATATATTTTTCTTATATCAAACCCGGGTGGTTTGATAGTTGTTTTGTGAATTTACAAGGTTATATCAAAATATTTTCAGAAAATTAAAAATGCAACAAAAAGCTAGAAAACAATATGTTGATTTTATTTGATGGACTATTTATTCACCTGGTGTAAGAATAGTTATAACTTCCGTAGTAAAAAACTATCTAATAAGGTCAAAATTTGCATAAATTTGCATAAAATGCGTGCGGGAAAGTGGGTTAAAGCGCACGGTAGACGAAAAAATAGGTTTTCAGTCAATATCTCCTAAAATATGGCAGTTAGAGTTTTTTGGTTTGAAAAAAAATTAAAGTTCAGTTAATTTTCTACAAAAATGGTCCTTATGATTTTTCTCGAAAATTTGACCGGTTTCGAGAAAAACGGCACCAAGCGCACCTCGAATAATGAGCTTCTGTGCTGTATGCCGGAGAGCACAGTCCGTGTATTTACACATCAGCGGTGGGCAAATTATTCAATAACTTTGTGAAAAATGCATATTTTCTCATGATTCAAAATTCATGTGAAAGAGGAATTCTGCTGCTATCATACCCTGTGAATTGAGTCACGCTTGACTCTTTTGGCCATATCGGAACACGGGTCAAACTTTCTGCTCCCGGGCAATTTTGACCTCGCCAGGAATTTGTTCCTATTTTTTTTGTATTGCACTAATTTACTCAAAATTTTCTTGATTATGGGTCCTCATAAGGTCCTTTGTCATCCTTGAAATTTGTATACCCTATTTTTTTTTAATTTTCATTTAATCGTTGTTTATTGAATCCTAAATTTTTGCAGTTTTTGGATCGCGGGGAAATTTTGTGAACAACCATCAATTAAAAATTTATACATGATCCGATTGGTCTCTATGATATATCATTTGAAAGCTAAGAATGTCTACCTTCCGATTGTGCAATTACTTTTTTTGACGAAGTCGTCCATTTTTCAATAATATTAGAAAAAACGCGGGCTCAAGGGAAAAACGCACTTTTTTTTGGTGGTTTTTTTCTCCCTGCTCTTTATTTCTAACATTTTAACACCTTAACTTGTGTAATGGGGGAATTCCCACCTTTCCATCGATGTATATAAGTCATACCTTTGATACCCCGGGGAAAAACCAGTGTATCTAAATGTATACGCTATAATTTATTACTTTCGTTCCTCCGTCGTTCGCCGCGTGTGTGCTCTACGTGGCGCTCGTGTCGTCTGCTCATCTATTTGTGGTTCGTGTGAGTCACGCCAGTGTTGGAATTATAAAGACAGCGATAATATGTTATCCCAAGAGGTAGAATTAGAGAAAATTGTAGACTCAGAAGAAGTTGTTGACGAGGTAGAGCTAGAGGGAGCTCTAGACCCAGAATAAGTTCTTGACCAAGAATCAGATGATGACTGGTTACGAACAGATTTATGTCATAATTGCAATGTATTTTTATATACTTTTTTCATCAATTCACGGACAATTAACCCGCGAATCTCTTGTAGGTACTTTTGTTAAAAATTTTCTATTTAATATTTTAGTCTATAATGTATTATTCTTGTATCATTATATTGGGTTCTCCCGATGATAAATAAATAAATAAATAAAAAAAATTATATTTTTCCATAATAAATGAAACATGGAGAACGTTTATAACTCGTTATTTCAAAAACCTCAATCAGTCTGGTTGCAAAAAAATTTGCGGAGAATCTGCAAGAAATTGTTGCTGAGTTTTATGGGTAAATATTCTCCACTTTTGAGGCATTTTCAGTTTTCCTTACCAAAAGCCTAATGAACTTCAGTTTTTTGCCATATGTGCAAAGCTGATTGTTGCTGGATTCAGGTCCACTGGTGAGGTCCATCTCGCTAGAATTAATCTTATAGCCCGTTTTCCTAATAAGTATATCTTGAGGCCTCATCTGAGAAGAAAACAAGACCCTCGGAAACATAAATATCCATCAAAAGTGTCTGGTTACAGGGTTTCTCATTTATGGCACCGAGGATTTTCCCAATCTGTAAAATGAGGTGGCGCCATCTACAATTGGTTTCCACAATCCAAAACATTGAAAATAATGGATTTCCAACACCCCCCAGCTCAAATTTTGTACAAAACTTGCATATTTCACAAGTCTCAAAATTTCCGGTATTTCAACCCGATTTTTTTGCAGAAAATATTAATGTTGCGAAAAAAATCATGAGGACCATTTTTGTAGAAAATGACCTGAACTTCAATTTTTACCTGAACCGAAAATCTCTAACTGTCATATTTTAGGAGATATTGGCTGAAAACCTATTTTCCTGGTCTTTTGGGGCCATTTTCTCCGCCCTCGCACGCGTTTTCATGCAGAACTTTGTCTCATATTTAATGATATACCAAATGCAACTTCCAGCCGGAAGATGAAAACAGGGCGTCATTAATGTTAACTTTGCCTTTTTTTCCTCCTTCATTCACTGGACTATTTACAATTTTTTTAAATCGTGCCGCGTGTAAAAATTTACTGTAGACATTTTCAACAGTGAAAGCATGCGTTGGATAGTTTTCATTGAAATGCTCTGTATATTGCAACATAATTTTATTGACCTGCATTACATATATATATGAACCGACTTTCCGCTCAATAAAAATATACAATTCATACGAAATATTTCATGCTTCTACATATATGAATATTGTTACACACTCACATATTTTTCGATAACATCAAATTGAAAATATTGTTTATGTTTATGTTTCCAGGATGCGATACCGGACTGATATGAATTCATTGACTGCATACATATTTCGAAATATTTCAAAAGTCTGAGAATCTCCATTTACTTGAAAATTGTTCTAGTGGAATGTGTAATGGTGGACATGAGAATGAGAATAAACAAAAACAAATCATAAGTTATGGTCATTGAAAACGATAGAGAGGGAATAAATGTGAGAAAAGATACAGACAGAATGGAGCAAGTTAAACATTTCCAGTAGGTAGCTTGGAACAATAAACGACCTGAATACAGGAAGCAAATATTACCAACGTTATAGATAAAAAAGAAATGGAAAGTATGTGAGAAAATATATCTACCAATACTTACATATGGATGCGAAACATGGGTGTACACAAGACAACAAAAAAGTTACATACATGCGGAAAGAGATGGAATATTTGGAAAGAGTAAAATTTATAATAGAAGATGATAGAAAGAAAAACGAAAGAAAGACTAAGGAGTACAATCAAGCTTAAACTTTATAGGAGAAACAGTGAGTGTGGACATTTACAATGTATGGATGAAGGAAGGTCGTTTGAAAAAGTATGGAGAGCAGGAATTGGAAAACATGAAAAAAGGGATAACTTGATAAAAACAGAAGGAGCTGGAAAGAAGCAAAACACTTAGCTCAAACTAAGAAAGAATGGGAAAAATTCGTGAAGTGAGCAACGCGTCCTACACCACTACGTCGTGAAAGCGGATACATGTGACTATATTTCAACCCTCCTGAGAGGGGTGAAAAAAAATATATGTATGGGGTGTTTTTTGAAATTAGGCAAAAACTGCAGAAGTTACAGAAAAAAGTTTTGAACAAAAATTGTATAGCTTCGAATTTTACACAAAATGGTCCTTTTCATTTTTCACCAATTGGAATTGGGGCTGCTAAAAGTTAGGTGGTGGCTTTTTAAACATTAGGAAATAATAACACGTGGAAAAATAGAGATATTTTCCATGTTTTTGGTAAATACTCAGCAATTAACGGTGAGCTTTCATTTCAGGGAATTGTTTGTGAGAAAAAAAAATTTGTAGATACATAGGAGTACCCAAACAAAATAGCAAACAGGTAAATGAAAATGAAAAATTCACAGGTAACCCAACTAGCAAAATGGAGTTCTAAGAGGACTGAATTGTTGTAAAACAGTCGAATGGCGTTGTTTTAAGGACTGTTTGTTTTTATTGAGCCTTCTGTTGCGATAATTTTGTTTTTTAAAGAAAATATTCAATTAAATGATTCTATAGTGACTTTTATGATATATGCTATAACTCATTATATGATCATTTCTTTTAAAATGATATAATACCTTATAAGCAGGTTTATACAATATTAAAAATATCATTTTATAAGACTTTTATACCTATAGTATAAGGGTTCTATAATATACTATAAAACTAACAGCTACAACATTATAAAATAGTTACCTAAGCTTGTCTCATTGAAGATGTTGAATAATAAATATTGTATAGCATTCAATTGCGTTGCATTATAAAACACTTTCTAGTTGTATAGTGCCTAAATATTCTTCGTTATAAAACAGTTATCGTATACCGTTCCATTTTACAATAAAATATTGTTTAAGGCATTTCTTTGGGATAAAATTGTTGTATTATAAATCGCCATGTTTAAATAAGCAACTCTTGTACCGCTATCGCCGCCATTATGAGCAATTGAGTTAGAAACATGAAACTATATTGAAAAATGTGACTCTATCATTATTTAGACAATTATATTGTGAAAGAATATACATATGAAGTGATAAACTATTAAAATCATAAAAAAAGTATTTTAGGATTTCCTATTTTATTATTATTTTTTAAGTATCTTCTTGAAACTCAACCAGAATTGGAGCGCTTCATTTTCTTGCCAAATGCCCAAGCGGCCCAAGTCGTTTTGATAAGTCTCCATTTCTATAAATGAAATGTAGGATGCACGTTCAAATTGAAATATAATTTGGTTCTGATATTCTTCACTAAAAAATTAAATACTCTTATAAATGACAAAATGTTTCTATTGTGCGCGAAATAACAGCATTATAAAAAAATATATTGTATTATACAAACATTTTGTAATACCTTCATAGTGCCGCTTCAATCCCATTTTATAGATGTGACTACATGACACACTATTATATCATTTTATAGTAGCTGTATATATGATTAAAAAACAGTCGATTGAGAGTTGTATAAACTTTTATTAGAACTTTTATACAACCAAACAGTTGTATAAAAATGGGCCCTCTTTAGTTGTATAAGGATCATTTGATTGTTTTGTAGACCGTTATAAGAATGTTAGTATCCTATAAGATATATCTTATAGCTGTTTATACAAACCTTATAAAGTTTAAATTGCTACTTGGGAAATAATATGATATTAAAAATTTCAAATTGTTATGAACAAAGTAGAAAAATATTTTTAGCTCTGAAATGGAATTTTTTTTCTGTAACTCGAACAATTTTTGCGTATGTTTCGTTTGTACACATTTCAAAGAAGATTGTAATATAAAAAATTCAAAATTTCACAATCTGTCAATTTTTAATAATAAACTCTCAGCTTGACGTTGTTGATAAAATAACAATGCTCATGACGCTATTGAAACCGGTCAAAGCTGTCCATAATTTTATGCGATAAGTCATGAGTTGAATGAAAAAAAAATCCAATACCAAATTTTGCGGGGAGGAGAGAGAATCTTATACAGGGTGGTCCGTAAGTAATGGACCAAAGTGAAATGGAAGATTCTTGACCTAAAAATATTACAATCTGACGCAATTGCCTTCAGTGATATATTTATGATAAAAAAGATACAGGGTGGCAAAGTTCAAATGTCAAAAATGTTTTTTCTCAGTAGATTGAAAGATTTTTGATATGCAAACGTAAAAATTCAAAGATAGCAAGAAAATAAATAGATTCTTTAGATTTCGAGTAAAGTTTTATGGCAGAATTATCGCAAATCACCAATGTTTTTGCTATATAATAGGTGATGATAAATTTGCTGACATCAGCGCCTACTAACATTATCATTTTTGTGCTAATAAATGGAATTAAAATAATGTATTGGGGCATTGGAGCGAATATTTCAAAAACCAGTAGCTTTTGGGACTAAAGATAATATATTTTTGTCGCAAAAATGTTGCAGTTTCAATATTTCCCGTTACCGATAAATAATTTAATCGCACAGTTACACCAACAACATAGGTTTTGTGGCTCTCTCTAGAAAATACATCGAAATGGATAGCATATTATGATTTTCCAGGCCCTAAAACCTCCATCTTCAAATTTTAACGTTTGTATTTCCAAAATCTTCCCATTTTCTGGGAAAAAACATTTTCGACATTTCAACTTTGCCATCCTGTATCTTTCTTATCATCAATATTTTATTGAAGCAAGTTGCGTGAGACTGTAATATTCTTAGGAAAAGAATCTTTCATTTCACTTCGGACCACTACTTACGGACCACCCTGTGTATTTCACGGGATGTAAGTACATTTACAGTCTCGAACTTCATTGCCAGCCTTCACTATCGTTCTCGACTAGTAAATGATACATCCCTTACAGTATAAATGTCTATTTGACAATACTTTTTTGCCTACGCTTATCCATCACTATATAAATTATACATCTTATAAGGGAATATACAGTTCCGCTAATGATTGCCCGATTGGACACGGTTATCATTCATGAATTTGTGTGCTGCGAAATGCTGATACTACACTTCCAAATTAGTTTTTGATGCATTTTCGAGAATTATGTCGGTTGTTACACCAATAATTGCCATTGGGGAAGAAAATTAGATTCAGCGTTAATTTACTTCCGAGTCCAAAAAACCGGATGTGAGATTTATGGCACAATTAACGACTTTAAATTACTCTTAAGCTGAAAAAAAACGTCTTACGGTCTATTAAAAATGAATAATTAGAAGTACTTTATTAAAAAAATTGGAAGGAGAAGGTTGTTATGTTAAACGATTAACAAATTCGATTAATGGGGTTGGGAAA
>CAJUYG010006649.1:0-11898 GCA_910591675.1 Galerucella calmariensis | reverse complement strand
TATTTTTTTACTGTCATACATTCACAAGTATGTCGGTGTCATTTCTATCAACACTCGCCATGAAAGAGCGGGTGAATAAAAACAGGGTCTAAAAAATATAAGGTATTTTCTTACATACATTCAAACTAAAAGATTATTGGACAGGTCCATATTACAAGTTACTGAAGAAAATTGGCAAAAAGCAATTTATAATGTAGTTACGATTGTGATTCCGACAGTTACTTAGAGACCTATCATAGCATTGTATACAACACAACGAAAAAAATATGACAACTAGACAATCAATAATATTTTGAAGTTTAAGACTACAAAACTTTGTTGTCAAATTTTACTAAGGTCCATTCATAGTAGATCACATAATAAATATTTTATTTTATGACATTCCAAAGATATGATAGTCTACTAGAAATGGAATCCAGTGAAGTGCACGTTTCAGGAACGGTTTTTATTGGGATAGCGCTTTTTTCGCTTATTTTGGAAATGTTGTCAATAAAACGCGTTTGTTGATACTTTTTTGTGTATGATTATTTTTGTTATAAAAATATGTTTGGTGATTTTGTGTATTGAAGTGTGTATCGATCAACAACTATTCCAATGATAAATCATAAGAAAACCTGGATAAAAACTTATGATGCTATCCTGATAACGCAGGTAATTGATTATTGGAGATTTCTCTTTCTAACATTGGTAACCAAATTTGACTACATTCAGCTGAAATACTACATTTATCTGCGTTTAATTGTATTAAAGCACTTTTTTCGATTTTTCGCCTTTTATTATAGGGCTCTTTCAATATTATTTTTGTCGAATCCCATTAAATTTTATGCCCCTCTTCCCAAGCATGTTTACAAATACCTGACTTAAAGAACTCCCTATTCGATATATTTTTTATGTTCACTTATTCGGACTTTCAATGGTCTAGATGTTTCACCTAAATAGAATTTGTCGCATTCACAAGATATCTGATATACTTATGCATTTTTTGAAGATTGTTCTTCATTTTTTGGTTTTGTTTTTGTTAGTATAGATCTCAACGTATAGTTAGATTTGAAGCTAGTTCGAATATTGAATTGATTACCAATTTTCTTAATTCTTTCTGTTATCCACGTATTTTCATAATTTAAAACTTAAGCAATACAACAAATATTAACAATATATGTCAGTTATAATTATGACTTTCTTTTTTGTTAAAGTAACGATGGCCTAATTAAATTTTTCGTAACTCTCTGCAGTTGGAAGATACAGGGCGATTATTGAAAACTGTCGAAAACTACAAGGTACTATAACTTCTTAATTAAGAAAAATACGAAAAAAACGTTATGGAAACTTTTGATGGATATAATATTAAAGAGTTCAGTGGCGCACAGAATTTTTTCGTTAGGAGGCTCATTAAGGAAATATGATGCAAACTTATGTTGTTTTAAATGGGACACTCTGTATATTCTGACGTTTTTCGTTTCCTTTTTTAATTCTCATTCACCTGATACGACATATTATATATCTATTTTCAATGGTTGGAGCTACAGTGCAAATAAACCATTTATGGATGTTATCAGGTGAAACACCCTTAAAAAATTGAACACTTAGTAACGAAATTCAACATTTCATTGTAAGGATACTGATGTGTGACAATTTCATTTATCAAAATTATAATTATTAAAAAGATAAAAACAATAAACTTATGATACAACAAGAGATATTGTAGACAACTAATCCACCTATAACTAATTTAATTAGAATGTAAAAATTAAATATTAAATGCCCAAAATGCTCCCCGTTTTCATCGATTAAAAAGTTTTTCGTTCAAATAATCTCCAAGTGTTATAAAAATAAAAGCTTGTATTTTGAGTGTATTATCAGAACTTTAATGATAATTCAATGTAACAGTGCATGAAAAGGGACAGTGTCTTACGATCTCATACCTGAGGTAAAATCACACAGCTAAACATATTATTTTTGGCGCGATATTGAACTAAATTCAAATGTAATAGATGTTTGTTTATAAGGTACTGCAAAAAATTATACTGAAAAAATTATTGATACAAACATGTATTATATGGATTTTAGGTAAATATTTTTAATTTGTTAATATAATAGGATAAAGATATTACCTACATTTAATTCTATTATAAATTTAGATTATAAAGAAATTGAAAAACTGTAATTTATATTAATTTTTAAATACCTACACGAGTTATAAATATGCATTTTTCGAACTTAGAACAATTTTTTTTATAGGAAGTAGAATGGTTACGGCAATATTTTCATTGAATAGCTCATTATTTAAAACCCCTTCATGCCAATTTTCATAATTGAGATACCGTTAGTTCTCGAGATATTTTTAATTGACCGTTTATCTGCCGCACCCTGTATAATCTGGCTATATTTGTTAAACGCAATGGCAATCTGTTTACAAGAAACATAGATAAGTAAAACAACCTTACAAAAATTACAAGGTCAGCTAATGAATTAAGAGTAAGTTCTCACAGAACAGCGTTTTTGAGAGAGGTGCTGAATTCAGAGCTGTTGAATTTTATAATAAGCCGCCTGTTGAAATGAAGAATATTAATAGCATCTACTTGAAAAATTTTAAACATTATTTTATTCAACAGTGCTATTATTCCGTTGAGGAATATTTTAATACATAGCATTGTACTTATCTTTCAAGGAATAGTCTAATGTGTTGTTGCAGTTGCAGTCGTATGCGCGAAGAAGCTGCACATAACAATATCTAAACATCAATATCGGTCAAGGCATAAGGCTTCTTATGTGAAACAGAGTCTACATACCATGTGGATTTATACTTTCTCTCTTTATATGTAAAATTATTTATAAATTCCTCAGTTCACAATTGTGGGTCATTTTCAATAAATGTAATCTGTATATTTTTTTCCCTTACGGCCTTTCGTAATTCAAGTGGCGCAGTCAGTAGGATAGTCAAACGGTATTAACGGATATAATGTCGGTTCGTTTTAACGATTTATTGGCTATTTGAACTTTATACCGTGTGTCGCGAAAGTTAGGCGAATTGAGTAACCTAACGAGAAGACGTGTTGGGCGAATTTAGTATCCCAACAAGTGTTCAAGCATATTGAGGACTTTCGTGCATCAATATCTTCAAAGGACATTGGAGACGAGCTTGAAGCAACCGGCACATGGAAGGAAAATTGATTTTGCTGTAAGTACATTTCATGTCATACATAGGTTCGTACAGAAATTTTTCTTCAGATTATTCTGAAAATTCTGGAAAAGTAATCCAATTCTGACTCACATTTATCAGATTTTTTTTTCCTTCTCTCTCTACTAATTTCAATTTTAAAAATTCTTTATAAAACTAGGTAAAAATTCCAGTATTAAAGAGAGAATTCCTAGATATGGTACCCGCCCGAATTTCACGGTGATACCCAATTATTACCAAGATTTATTGAAATTTGCGAAGAACTTGTTACTAAATTTTATAACACGACAGATATACATGATTTCCAGAACGAATATCTGATGTCAAGTATATTGTCAAAAATTAAAGGTAATGCGGCAGTGAATAAATAGTATAAATACTAAATGGTCAGATTTGAAAAGTGCTTTACTTAACACATATTCTGATAAGAGAGACATTTACACCTTGAACATAGAAATAGTTAATTTGAGAAAAGGAAACGATTCACCATTTAATTATTATAATAAAATTTAGCACTTATTAAATCTTCAAATTTCACAATTGAAAGCACATGCTAGTGAAACGGAAATATTGTATTTATCTGTATATTTCCGCAATTTTGCACTTAGGGAATTTTTACAAGGCCTAAGAGAGCCTCTGGGTTCACTAATGCGAACGAAAACCCGCCAGATTTGGGTCTAGGAATAAATTTTTTGAAAATAATAATGTAAATAACAAACCTTTGCAACTTACTAACTATGAACACAATGCACGACCAAAATTTAATTCTTCTTATAATGAACAAAGACCAAGTACAAGTCAAATAAATAATAATCAAAATTTTGAGAAAACTACAAACGTATTAAAGCCAAATGCAAATCGCAGTTTCCCCAATCCCACTCCTATGAGCATTTCAACTAGGAATACATACATTCAGGGGAAACCAAAATTTTTCTAATCAAAGTAATAATTCCAATAACTTTGGGCAAAATTTTAACAGAAGTAACAGAAATTATATTGCTGAAGAATTGCACAATTTAGGGGAACAACCATTAGTGGAACATCCGGACGATCTAGACGAGCGAACTTTTTTAGACAAAAAAGCCTCGGAAGACAACAAAGACACACTACTGAATTGTTAAATTTAACTAATAAAGAGAGCGAACTGCCTTTCATAATATTTCCTGAAAATAATTTGAAGGTCCTTATTGACACTGGCAGTACAAAATCTTTTATATTACCTGAAGTAGCTAATAAACATTTCAAAAAATCAATTCGGTTTGACCCTTTTAAAATTTCAACTGCACATGGTAGCTCACAAGAAAATTTTAGTGCAGAAATTAGCGCATCAAGTATATTCAATCTTAAAAAGCCTATTGATTTGAAATTCTGTTTATTCAAGTTCCATGATAAATGTGTATGTTTGTTAGGTGTAGATAATTTGAAAAGACTTAACATAACTATAGATTTAAATAAAAATGTACTCATTACCCCTAATGCAACAATAAAAATTGATTACTATAAGGTCCCTCAGACCACGAATTGCATAGTAGTGCCTCCGAGGACCGAACAAGTTGTCAAAATAAATATAAAAAATGTGAAAAAGGCCAAATATTGGTGCCATATAAAAATGTCACTCAGTATTTTCTGTCAATTCCCATTAATTATGAAAAACAGTTTGAACTTTATAAACTAACACCCATACCTACAAAATATGAGTCAGGGTTTGTAACTATAATTCCGAACTCAAAGTATATTTCAAAGTCTGAAGAAAATACTGTACAGCCTCTGAATGATATGTGTATGCCAGGCAAAATCTATCAGTGTGCAAGCGATGTGCCTTCCAATACACCAATAGAGTGTGAAAAGCAAATTATAACCAACAAAAAATCATACAACTGTAAATATTTAAAATTAGAAATTTTAGAAAGTCACATACAAGCGGTTCCAGAAATCAATCAATTTTTGACAGTTTTTCTAAAGGAAGAAGTACTGAGCATTGACTGCCCAGATCAAATCGAGACAAAGACAATCGATGGAATTTTTCTAATAGAAACAGGAGACTGTAAAATAAAATTTCACCAACAAGAACTAGAACTTCAAGAAAAAACTTTTGGGAAACCTCTCGTTATCGATAAGCCGCACTTAGTTTTAGAAAAACCCAACATTCCAAGAATGACGATTAGATTAAGAAATCTCAACTTAAAAGAAATTCCTCAAAATCAAGTTGTACCTATAATTCAAGAAAATGTTTAGTTATTTAATCCAAGCTTCTGGACCATTGTTTTGTACGTCTTAGCCATCTCTATAACTGGCTATTTTATCATCAGAAGATTTCAATCCCAAAAAAAAAAAATCTTCTAGGCAAGAAACAGAAGACAGTTCCAAAGAAGAGAGAATTAATCTTCCCCAGGAGGCTTCTTTCTAAGGGGGGAGGTGTTATAGTGTCAATTGGGCGGAGTAGAATTCGATGAGACCTCTGGCGGAGAAAATTGTAACTAACGGCAACGAGTAAAATAATTCGTTTTGCATTGTTTTTCTATTATATTCATGTCAACGTAATTACCGTGAATTCGTACTTTATTTGTTTAATTTTGTGTCAGTGACTAGTTTAAAACTGTGTTTTTCTATTTAACTCAACTCTCATCATTTCTGAGGTAATATTCTTATATAATCAGAGATATTATGGAAGAGGTTATGTTATTCTATTTTTTGTTTTCATTGCAGATCAAAGAGAAAATAAGTCGGTATTAAAGATTAAAAATATTACTCAATACAAACCTACCTTCCCTGCAACTTTTGTAGATATAATTGTATTAAAAATAAAATAAAAACACGAAATCAGACATAAAACTAAACAGTTAATTGAACACTTGTACTTTTCACAAATATTAACCATACCTATTACTCCAAAAATAAAAATATTAGGAGTCAAAATTTATTTTAACAACACAAATAACTGAAGCACAATCAAAGAAAAAGCAAAAGTTTAACAAAACACACACTGAAAATAGCAAAAAAAAAAAAAACAGCAAAATAAAACCACTTAAATATCAAAGGGCTTATACGGCAGCTGATTTGTTTTACTCGTTGCCAAGATGACATTGACATTTCAGAGCGCCATCTATCGAATTCTACTTTTCCCAATAGCCCTTAGCTTGCTAGATTATAACGTGTCACCATAGAACTTTGAACCGGATAGTGTAATTGAACCTTATACTGTTTACTCTGCATTTTTATTACTTCATTCAACTTTGTATTTTTACCTTCAGTCTAGAATTAATGGTTTTACTAATCGAACGTCTTTGACATATTGTATATTTTTTAAATAAAACTTTTTAAAAAGTACCTTACTGCCTTTCGTAATTTAAGTTGTATCAAAGACATGCCTACATTTATTTCTATTATTGAAATCCGCCATAATTGTTTATTAATCTAGCAGCGACTCTCAACCTTATATTAATCTGCGCTTACCGTATCAAAAAACACTTCCAAAATCAAAAACAACATAAGCAAAGCATTAAGCAATTACTGACTAAAAATTAGGTTATATCTTCATTTTGATGTTGATGTCAATTTCGCTCAGGGATCTCAACACAACTCCAAAATGATGAAGCATGATTGGTCAATATCTATCCAATATTAATCATAGATATCAAAACCATTTCCATTGAGAAATACATTCCACTATAACCAAGAATACCTTTTCAAACAAAAGTAATGAAATAATTTCACAGGTGAATTTTTTCACATGAAGTCAAGAATTGAGTCCAAGTTTAAAGTTGTTTTTAATTTAACTGAATATTTTTTCAGCTCTCTAGACGAATTTATTGCATGGAAGAATAACACCTAATTTTTGTATTTTTTATACTTTAAATTTCAACAATATTTCTTTATTCTTGTAATTTATTCTGTCAATACTAAGAATATTTGCATTTCAATTTTAGTCAAGATAAATTTTAGCTTATCATTACTATTTATCAACTCACTGTACCTTATGTTTTTACTATTTTTGTGACTTTTCTTATAGTTAGGGAGACGAATAGGGGATTTTTCGGGAATACTCGAGCGTGGCAGTTGATGATATGAGAGATACCTTAGACCTAATAGAACAACTTTGGAAAGTATTAGCTCTATATGTAGTGACGAGCGCCTAGGATAGACGATCAGATTAGTAAAAAAATCGATAGTCTGAAATACTCGAGCGCGTCAGATTAAGATATTGGAAGTTGAATTTATGCCCAATTTCACCAACCATATCCTAAAGTTGGGTAATACCTAAATCAGATTTTGGAATTGCTAAGTGAAATTTTCGTTTTACCACTTGCTAAGAATTACTTGAGAGTAACAATATTGGGTATTTTCTATCATGTTTAGGCGTTTCTCAGCGCGTGGTGAAACGTAAATTCTATTTTGTCATTCCAAAATCTGATTTAGTTATTACCTAACTCCAGGAAATGGTTGGTGAAATTGGGCATACGTGTCTTAAGACTAAATTTAACTAATCTGACGATAAGTCCTTGACGCCGCCGAGTTATAGGATTTCGAACTTGTAAAAAAAACGTTAATCCGGCATTCTCGAGCGCGATTTTAATTTTTTTTATTTTGAAGGATATAATCTAAAACTTACTAAAAATACAAAATCTGCCGGTTTCCTCATGACTGGAAGTGTGGAGGAGCCATTTCGTCTTTCGTCTATGCGTTGCGGCATATACAAAAAAAAAATTCAAATAAAAAAAAGGTAATTTTATTTTACACAAAAAAGGCCTCTTTAAAATTTTGTCCAAGTGAAAACTTTTGGAATTAAAGAATCATGAAAACTCAAACTTCCGGTTTTTGAGTATATCTCGCAAATGGAGGGTGTTAAGAAAAATTGATATGAAACAACTATGATTAGCCACAATATGAAAGTTCCAATGAAGAAGAAGAAGCAAAAATGTAAAGGTCATACATAACAATACAATTATAATAAATTTTTTATAACACTTCATTTTGTATACAATAAATAATACAATTTGTACTACAACATTCCATCTACATTTACGTTGGTTGTATCTATCGCTTTATTGTCATTCTTAAATTCCCCGTTTTATCAGGGAGAAAGAAAGGAAAAAAAAAGAAACAAAAAAAACTTTTTCGGTCATAGAGAACCCACCAACATTTTTGTCAGAATAAGAAAATATGCTTTGATGACACCGAGATAAACCTCCCCTATGATAATCTGACGCGCTCGAGTATTTCAAAAGAACTTTCTTTTTCACATTTTCAAAAATTTGTCGTAACTTATTGTCACGCCGAAATCGTCAGTTTTATCAAAGGGAGCTTCCTTGGGGCCTACTTAACACCCCTTCCGAAAATCTGACGCGCTCGAGTAAATTTTTTTTTTTTCGGATTTTTGACTACTTTATATGCCTCCCCCTACCACGCAAACCGGCAAATTAGTATACGGGTGAATATACGGTAATGCGTATTGTGTGGTTAAGCAAACATAATTCTAATATTTTTCAATACATAATAAAAATTAGGTATTCAAAATTTAGTAGGGAAGTTTTCCTATACAGAGAGCAGGTTTTTATTTTTTTAATTTCCTTCAATTTATTGAATAATGTGAGACAATAACAAATATGTCACTACCCTGGTATGTCCCCATATCATTTTGTTTGATGTTGTGACAGATATGATGAGAATCTCTGGATATATACACGTTTTTTAAATGTGTAAGTTTTAAAGTAATATGTACAATATTGGACCTATAAAGAAACAAAACATTTTTCTTTTCAATTGCTGTAATTTAGTCTTTTATTTCTGTCTCTGGCTTTTAATGTCACCTACCCTGGCAATTTAAATATTCAAATATTTGAATATCAATCTATTGGCGGTCAAATCTGATTGGTGGGGAAGTATTGCATTGAAGTAGATTTACCACCTATGATCGCAAACTGCGTTTAGGTTACGTATCGTTCAGTTTCCTGCACGTGTTGTAGCGGATAGGTTGTTTGCTTCAGCAAATATAGTATTTACCCTGGTAAGTATAATTTTGTTACTAACTTTTTATAGTGAAAAAAAGATATGTTTCCATTTACGTTGACTGGTCAATAATAAGACATCCTTTTTGCTTTTAAATATTAAGATTCATAATTGAGATATCAAACTTTTTACTGGAAATCGTCACTCCCCTGGAGTTTTACCCTGGCAAAATAACAGCCAGGGTAGTGACAGAAAACTAGGGTAGTGACTGGAAGATAAGGAAGATATGTTTTCATGATGTTTCATTTTATTCCTTATACTTTTTAAGAAGAGTCTATGTTCTGAATGATTTTATATATGTACTGAGATATATACCTATCTATTGTTTTTGGTTTATAGGAAATATGGTAGGCGCAAAGAAAAAACTAACTAGGGAAGAACGTCTTGAAAAAAAGCGAATAGCCGAAAGATTACGTTATCAGCGTATAAAAAATGACCCTGAGAGATTTAAAGAGCAAAAAGAAAAAGAAAAAAGAAAGTATGTGAATAAGAAAGAAAGGGGCATTATAAAATCTATTAAAGAAATAACTCCAAGGCAGCAACGTAAAACTAGAAAAATATGGAAAGAAAAAACTCGAAAGCATAGAGAACGTCTAAGGCTTCAGACGGATTTGGTAGCACCCGTTACACCTCCCAACTTTGATAATGAAGCTGAATTTCGAAGGCAGCCTGATGGAAGAGCTATATTTGCCAGAAGAAAGGCTGAGCAAAACCGAAAATCAAAAAATAAGATAATTAAACAGCAAGAAAAAATAATCGGAAATCTTCAAACTAAGCTTGTAAAGTACAAGAAGAGGCTTCAAAGGACAAAAAAAGAAAAAAATGTATCCCCAAATACAAAAGTTCAGCGACTTCTAGACGCTCAAAATTCTCGGGATGTGGTTAAGAAAAAAATGTTATTTGGCGAAGTATTAAGTCAACAGTTGAGGGAAAATTTTTCTAATTTAAGAACAAAAGAAGACAAAACAATTTTTAAAAAAGTCATAAGTGGTCGGATTGTTAATAAATATGATATATTTAGAGGCGAAAAAACAGTAAAACCAATTCAAAGAAGTGTAGTGCTCACAAATTTAGTGGATCGTCGGCGAGCAAATAGAAGAAGCAAGTATGTAGAACTAAAAACGAAAGTTATTAGATTTCTTCAAGAAGACTGTCATAGTCGTTTGAGCCCTGGAAAAAGAGACTACATAACAAGAAAGAAGATACGAAAACAAAAAAGGATATTGCTTGACAGCTTGAAAAATTTACACAAAAAGTTCAATAAGAAAGAAAACTGTCAAATTTCTAATTCGTTTTTTTGCAGATTATGTCCATTTTGGGTGGTGAGACAAAATGTTAACCAAAGAGAGACTTGTCTTTGCGTGATTCACGCCAATATTGATTTAACTTTAATATCTTTATCACAAGCTAACATCATTTCCATAAGAAACCACCAGCAGCTACTAGAATTTACATGCTGCGACAGATATGATGAAAACTGTCTTTCAAGAAAATGTACAAGCTGCAACCACAAATTTTTAAAATTTTTGGATTTCGATAATTCTACCATGATAAGACATAAGAAGTGGCTATCCGTTAAAGAAGAAATAGTAGATCCGAAGACAAAGAAAAAACGGTTAGTTCGCAAATACTCAAAAATTAATAAGACATCATACCCGAGGGAAGTTATTGAACAGTTTAAGGTAGAGTTGGAGAAGTTTTTTATTCATGAATTAAACATTGTACACCAATATAAAGTTATGAAATCTCTTAAAGATAATTTAACTGCTAGTGACTGTTTAATTCACATGGATTTCAGTGAAAATTTCCAAACAAAACACTTTGAAGAAATTCAATCGTTCCACTTTGGTGGATCCCAGATTCAAATCAGCTTACACACTGTTGTAGTTTATACAAGAGAGAGTGGTGAAATACGATCAAAATGCTATTGTACGATGTCAACGAATCTAAATCATTCTCCCTCGGGTATATGGGCTCATTTGCAACCTGTCCTTGATAATTTGCCATCCTCTTGCACAAATATCCATTTTCTCAGTGATGGGCCTGTCACTCAATATAGAAATAAAACTATGTTTTTTTTACTAGCTAATAAAATGCAAGACTTCTATCCCAATGTTCAAACTTTCACTTGGAATTATCATGAGACTGGCCACGGCAAAGGTGCTCCAGACGGAGTTGGAGCAGTGCGCAAGAGGACAGCAGATAGAATAGTGGCAACAGGAACTGATATTGCTTCATTAGCAGATCTCTCAAGGGCCTTAGAGATAAACTGTCCAAAAATTAAAGTCCTAATAATTGAAGATAGAGATTTTGTTGAAATGGAAACGTTGGTGAAAGAAAATGAAGCCCAATTTAAGGCATTCACAGGCACCTTAAAAATTCATCAGGTGTCAGGACATATCTTTTTGCCAAATCAGTTGCGTATGAAATCCTTGAGTTGTTTTTGCCAAGACATTTGTGATCTCTTCAAACTTGGTAATTTAGTTTATGGAAGTCAAAAAATTCGTCTTGATGTAGATGAAGTGTATGATTCTGACTTGGAGCAAAATAATTGCCTGCCAGGGCCATCCCACTGTGACATCCATTATAAGAATGGGGACTTTATTTTGGTTAAATTCTTGTTAAGAAAAACTGAGTATCGTTATGTGGCTCTTTGTACTGGGTTGGATAGGCCAATCAATAGGTAAATATTTTTGACAAAAATCCTAGTAGAA
>CAJUYG010006648.1:101-11902 GCA_910591675.1 Galerucella calmariensis | reverse complement strand
TCATCTACACAGCAGAGCAAAAAGAGCATATGTGGCTTATGAACAGTATCGGAGGACAGTGGGACGCACATGGGGTCTGTCAACCCGTGTGGTCACCTGGATATACACTGCAATAATAAGACCCATGTTAACGTATGGAGCAATTGCATGGGGACCGAAGGTTCTACAAGCAGCGGCCATCCAAAAATTATATCAAATACAGCGAATGGCTTGTTTAAACATCACAGGAGCCTTGAGAACAACACCAACCGCAGCAATGGAACTAATTACTGGTCTGACCCTTCTGGACCTGTACGTCAAGGAGGTTGCGTTAATGGCCTTGGTACGATTGCGCACGGCTGGTGTAAACCCCGAAGTAGGAGTGGGTCAATTGAGGTTAAGACTATGGAAGGAAGCGCTTTCTGCGCTACCTCTGCTGCAGGCAGCCAATGAAGCAATTGAACCCAGGTTTTTGTTTAACAAACCCTACAAAATACAAATAAAACAGAACACAGAGCCAGATGCTGCAAATGCAATACGCATATATACAGATGGTTCAAAAATGAAAGAAGGCTCAGGATGTGGAGTTTACTCGAGAGCACTAAGCCTAAAGATTCAGTGGGGAATGGGAAACAATACCAGCGTGATTCAAACAGAACTGGCTGGTATCTCAATTGCCAGAAAAGAGCTAACCAGAAGAGGAATTTCTGGCAAAAACAAAACAATCTGCACTGATAGTAGACAAGCCCTATTAACCTTGAACGGACAACGTGTTATATCGAGGCTAGTACTAGAGTGCCAGCAAGATTTATCTGACGCCTGGGCAGATAACAATATTATCCTGGGGTGGGTTGAAGGGCCCGACAGGAGTAAAGGAAATCGCATTGCTGATTCTTTAGCCAGGGAAGCCGCTGGACTAAAAATTATAGGACCCAGTGACAAATACGGCCTAACGACTTCGACAAGATGAAACTGTCAGGCATGTCTTATGCGAGTGTCCGGAGTTATCGTCAATAAGAGAGTGTGTGTTCGGTGAGTTTTGGCCTACACCTGCCGATATAAAGGAGATGTCTCCTAGTGACCTGTCCACCTTCCTGAGAAGAACAGGATGGACAATTACCTAGGAGGACAACTCCTCGGGAGGATGTACAATGGGTCACATGTGGCCTAAGTGCTGTGAGCACACTCATCCTCCGTACTCTACAAATACAGAAGTTTTCGTTGAACTACTATCCATGAATTCTCAAAATATTTGAATTTGTCCATTATCGACCTAAGTTAATAATAGAAAAAATTATTAAACACTAATAGAGAAAATTTTAATTTCACGATTATGATATTTCATTTTATACCTCCCTTAATGTTTTTTTCTGTTACAGTTGACAAGCTACCACCCGGATTTCCTCAAATTACACAATCGCCCGCTACTAATAAAGTTGTAGAAATCGGCCATAATACAGTTTTGAAATGTGAAGCTGCCGGAAATCCCCCACCGAAAATAATTTGGTTGAAAAATATGCTACCAATCAATACCACCTGGTCGAGGTATTCCACGAGGGATGACATGCCAGGTAAATGCAGTTAATTCTATTTCATTTCCAACGTACAATTCAAAATAAACTGATTAACGACAGCGGCAGCTAACATTATCTATTTAAATATGGTCCTTCGAGCCGGATGCGGACATTTTTTTTACATAAAATTGATCATTTTTATTCCAAAATTTATTATTTAAAGTTAGTGAAATTGTCAAAGATTATGTAATGAACAGTTGTACGAAAAGATAAAAGGGGGAATTTTGATTAGGAAAACAAAACATGGAAATTTAGTCCCGTGAAAATATTTTCGATTCTTTGTGGGAGAAAATCCAATAAACAACATGCCTGTTAATGAAAACGAGGGAAAATTTTCTTTTTAGTCTCATCGACACAAGAGAATACTGAACAAACTTTATAATGAACCGAAATTAAATACTTATACTTAATCACTCGATACTCTGTATTCGTATCGGATCCTCTATAACCCCCCAAATAGTCCAGTCAATATAGTAAATTAATTCACCCAAAATAAAGCCTTCTGTTGTATGTTTATTGTGCCCCATTCTTCTACTCAGTTCCTGATGAAAGTCTCCGATATTAGTAGCTCCTTTAGATTTCTTTCCCGAAGGAATTTTAAAAAATTTGCTTTTCTTTCCTAGGATTCTATATTTCTATGCAAAAAGACATAGTGGGAGCTGCTTAATTTTATGTAGATTTCGAAAAACTACACATAGATTCAAAAGTTTTGCATCACCTTCTTCGGATGCGAAGGAATTTTTTTGCGCTAACAATTTTTTGTTTGCTTGTTTATCAATGTTTACCATTTCAATATGTTCCATATTTTTTGCAATATACAGATGTTTACAGTTTTTTTTGTAAGATAACATTTTTAGTGCGATCATTTTAACATTCGAGGCATTTAATTTTTACGATTTTAAGTGTAAACATGAATCGTCAAGTCATAAGTGAGATTGACCGTGTAAGAATAGTGGCTTTAGTTAAAGAAGGTCATTCTCAAAGGTTCGTGGCAAACAGAGTTGGCGTTTGGCAAAGTGAGAAAGAAGAAACCTGACCATGGCAATACCAGCACTCCAAAGAGATATGAGACATGCGTTGGGAGTTCAAGTATCGATCTCGACATTACGAAGACGAATACTTGCGACAGGTTTGAGGTGTCGCCGACCAATAAGAGTGCCTAGACTACAACCTGAGCACAGAGTTCGCCGACTACAGTGGGCTCAAGAACACGCGGCCTTGCCTGAAGAATTTTGGAATTCGGTGTTTTTTTCCGACGAGACAAGGATTCGTTTGGTACAAGAAAGCCATCGAATACGTGTGTGGCGAGATCCAACGAGAGTTGCTCAGCTTGCCTATGCTCGCCCCGTGCCGCCCTCCAGAGGAGGAAGTGTCATGTTTTGAGCTGGTATTATGTTAAATGATCGCACAGAATTAATTCATGTGGAGGGAACGATGACTGGTGATAGGTATCTCAGAGAGATTCTACATTCTCACGTGAGACTATGGCGCGCAGCTGTTGGCAATTCCTTCGTTTTTATGGAAGATAACGTCCGACCTCATCGGACCAGAGCTGTAAATGTGTATCTTGAAACTGAAGGGATCAATCGTTTTAACTGGCCTGCCTATCTCCTGACATGTTTCCCATTGAAAATGCTTGGGACATGCTTGCCAGGGCAGTGGCAGCACGCAGAAATCCACCCAGGAGTGTACAAGAGCTTGTTCATGCGGCCCAAGAAGAATGGCGAAATATTCCTCAACAGAATATCAATAATTTGGTAAACAGCATGGGTAGGCGACTTCAAGCTTGCATAAATTCTAGAGGTGGAAATACTCTTTATTAAAAGTTCTCATGCAGGTTCTCACTTAACCTTTTCTTTAAAAAGAATTAATTTGTATTTAATTTACTTAATTTCTAAGAATACTTTTTATGTTTAAAGCAAGTTTATTATTGGATAATAAAAATTTTTGACAAATATACACGTTTTTTTTTATTGAAACTAATTATTTGATTCATCTCTGATCCATTTATAATGAACACATTTTTTTTTTTCGGAGATTTAGGGTGATGCAAAACTTTTGAATCTATGTGTATTTTTAATATTGACTGGACTACGAAATACTTCGATTCGTATAAATTTTTAAAAAGATAACATTCAAAACAGGAAAATACGGAATATTATTATGTTTTTTTAGGCCAAGCAATATGTACATTTTTATGACAACAATTCCAGTACAAATCAGACTGATCCATCATGTATGTATGTATTTTGGGGTGACATTATAAAATTTTTAGATTTTGTGTATACTATTGTTTTGAAGATCACTTTAGGTAGTTGGTTGTTTGAATATTTTTTTACAGCTTTTCAATGGTTTGAATTTTTTTATATCTCCAAGCTTAGAAACATTTTGCTAATACTTTCTGACTTGACACTGAAATTTTTATACTACTATAGAAGCAAGTAATCATTTTTTTCTATATTACTTACTTAATTTTATGCAAATATATGCAAATCTGCCTTCCCTTAACGTTTTTCAATAACTTTAATATAAATTTGGCTTTGATAATTTTTTTATTTCCAATAATTTGTTAGATTTTTTTGAGTTTATCTATCATATTTCTCAGAAGAGTCTTTGATTCTATAAGCCCTACTAGATCTTTCCAATGGTCAGATCTTCTCTTTTTCTCGGCTCTACCTATTTCTTCCAATATTACATTAGGGTTGATTCCGCAAAAGGGTTCAGGCCCCCAGAAAGGTATTTCAGTCCCCCTCTTTGCTGGTTCATCAGCTATTCCATTTCCTTCTATTCCAGTGTGTCCTGGAATCCATAATAAGGTGACTATATTGACTATATTGTTATCGCCTAGTTCATTGAGTTTGTCTAGACATTCCTACACCATTTTGAAACTGAATACACAAGAGCTCAGTGCTTTAATATCTGCTTGAATATCTGACATTATGATAATCCTTTGTCTTCTGTATCTTTTATCAATATTGAACTGGGCACACTTTCTTATGGCGTGGATTTCCGCTTGAAAGATACTTAGGGTTCTTCCCAAGCTTTCAGAGTGTTTGGTTCCTGGCCCGAACCCTCCTATCCCAGTTCCTTCTATTGCTTTTGAGCCGTCTGCGTACCATTGAATGGCATTCTTTCCAAGTCTGGTAATGGTATTTGGATCCCATTCCTTCTTGTTGCTTAATTCCGTAACGAATTTCTTTGAAAAGTTATACTTTTTCATCATACCGTCTTGTGGCATGTCCCAGGTTGAATGATTTCTAAGAATTGGGGAGGTAGTTTTTTTGTTTATGATTCCCTCTCTACTTAGTCTGTATCTTGTTCTTTCTGCAACACTTTCCACCACCATATGTAAAAAACAATGCGTAGTACGAGCAATATTGTTCAAATATTATTCAAAAAATTGCTATAAACAATTTAAATCCAAAAAAACGCCCTTTTTACGATTTTTTTTAATGATTATAACAATTTCGTGAACCGCAAAAATATATCACGTGATGTTCAGTTTTCTACTCAGATATTTATACAAAAAACTCACTATTTTGACGCTATTGCTTGGCCTACGAAAACGGTAAAATCGGGATAGATGAAATTTTTAATCTTCGATAACTTTGTTGAAACTCGTAAAAAACGGATTTTGGAAGCTTTTAAAGCCACCTGTTTTCATATGGAAATGTATTCGATCGGGGTATTTAAAGGGCGAGCTTAAAAGGGTTAACACACTTTAAATGTTTTTTTGTTAAAATTGCTGTAGTGTGAAAATTCAAAGGAAATTTAATAAATCTACTCACCAGGTTTTTTGCAAACATCAATACATGATCAAGTTATTTCCCTGTATCGGGTTTACTTAGTAAATAATAACGCCCTGTATAAACATTTTCACGTCAAATATAATTTTCTGGAAAACAGTTTTCCCACATATTCGACCACTTAACTACCTCGTTCTTCTTTCATGTAACGTCTTTGTCCAGGCAATCGAAAGGTCTCCACTCCCCCATCCAGGTAACGTAAGATGCTTAGATAGTGGTTCCCTGGGGACGAGTGCGGTTAGATGTCTGGAATATTATGGGGTTGTCCTTTTTATCCATAACAATCGTTTTTACTAACCGTTTCACGTTGGATATACGATACGACGCTAGAATTTGTTTATTACGTAAATTTATTTGTTTTCTTTTGTGGAAAAATGTTTTACGAGGATGTATTGATATCTAGTTAGCCTAGACCAGTTCCATGCATAAACAAAATATTGCGTTACCATAGCAACGAGCAATAACTCATTAGAAGTGTCAGTGTGAAGGTGGACGTAAAAAAAAGTAAACCAGAGCTACGCAATAAATTAAAAGAAAAAAGATGTGCACCGAAATTGTGAAAATCGAAAAATTGGTGTATCGAGCCATCATCAAGTACCTGTATTTAAAAGGGTTAAGAGGTAAGCAGATTCACGAAGATATGCTTAATCATCAATGTCCTTCGTCCTCTCCAAGACTAAGAAGTTTATTGTACAAAAATCTGCTGGAAAAGTTCTTGCTTCAGTTTTTTGGGATTGTCATGGAGTAATCATGATTGATTTTTTGGATAAGGGTAGAACAATAACCTTAGATTACTATTCGACATTACTGACCACTCTACGGGAAAAAATTAAAAAGAAAAGACACGGAAAACTATCCAAAGGTGTTTTGTTTTTGCAGGACAACGCCCCTGCACACAAATCTCATGTTGCCATGTAAAAAATTCGTGATTAAGGGTTTGAATTACTAGAACACCCCCCTTATTCACCAGATTTGGCTCCGTCCATCATCTCTTTCCTCAACTGAAAAAAAGTTTGAAATGTCGTAAATTTTCTTCCAACGAGGAGGTAATAAAAGCTGTGGAGGTCTGGTTTGCAGAGCAAGAAGAAACATTTTTTTGAAAGGTCTAGAGACGTTGCAGGGTTGCTGTAATAAATGTATCCAAAATATTTTGACATTGAAATTTTGTTCTATAGTAGGCTAAGAATTTTTCAATAGACATATGTATTAGAGGTGGGAAGGGGTCAAATTTTCGAAGAAAAATAATTTTAAGCAAAGACAAAGACCTTTTATGAAAGATTTCCTGAATCTACGTGGATTGCCATCAAATAGACCCAGTTAAGGTTTTGGAAATTTAAAAAGTCAGTTTAAATACACGATTCCAGTCAAAAAATCATTAAGGCCGTAATAATGGGGATTTCAAGCTGAAATTTGGAATATATACTCTCAGATAATTAACGAATATAGAAAAAAATCAGTGAAAACGTGTCTATGATATTTTGTATACAGGGAAACCAGAAAGTCAGGGTATTAACATTTCGAAGAAAAAGAATGTTTATTATGTGATTTTTTTGGTTTCTTTGCAATAAAATATACGTTTATATTAGGAGTGATTATTAATTTCGTGTCTGTTAAAATGAAAGCTCGTGTTCTACCTGAGATTAACATAGACGCTCGCCATTTTATATAAAAGCAATAACGATTGGGTCTTATATTTGAACTTTTCCGGAGCTTATCTCGCGCATATAACGGGAAAATATTTTTTCAATTAAATAGGGAGGAATAATATTGAATTGTATTAATGTGAAAAATAATTTGGAATGAAAAAAAATGAGAATTTCCAAAATTATTTCATTGAAAATAAATGAAGCAAAAATTCTAAATATATTTTCCATTCGTATATATACATACATAACGTGCAAAACGATAAACCACTCGATGCCAAGTGATCAATAAAAATGTTTACACAGTTTTGTTATTTCGGTCAGTTTCCAGAGAGTCGCGATAACATCGGGTAAACACGTCCAATATGTACAGGTTTTACAGCACTGATAACAAAGAAAGTGCACGCATTTTGTGCCATATTTTTCAGAGCTACAATTATTCGAAAATGTTTGAATTTTCCTCTTTATTTACGGCGTTTTTTCGTTTTTTTTTTTAATGTACTTCGTCGTCATTTGAGCTTGGTTAGCTTTTGCGGTCAGATTTGATGTTATCGAATATCGGATTTTGAACGAACTTATTGATTCATGGCAAGTTTAATTTGACGCATTCGGACGTGATGGTTACCTTTTAAATTAGGGAACTGCAAGAATAAGTATTTATTTTCCAGAAAAAATTCAGTATCAACCGTTTGCTGAAGCTTTCTCCATCTAAAATTTAAAAAAAAAAACAGCAAAATGTTAAATTTCAAACCATATTTCAGAGTGATGGTCTGTTTCTGATGGTTTTTGGTCTTAAAGGATGCACAAAACCACAAAAAAATCTTCATTTTGAATAATAACAATGTAAAAGTATACATATATGTATATTGAAAAATAGCCTTAGCGATCCTGCAACGTCTCTATACCTTTCAAAAAAAATGTTTTCAAAAAAAAAATGTTTTTTGTTCTGCAAACCAGACCTCCACAGCTTTATTTACCTCCTCGTTGGGAGAAAATTTACGACCTTTTAAACTTTTTTCAGTTGAGAAAAGAGATGATAGTCGGACGGAGCCAAATCTGGTGAATAAGGGGGGTGTTCTAGTAATTCAAATCCTAAACCACGGATTTCTTGCTTGGCAACTTGAGATTTGTGTGCAGGGGCGTTGTCCTGCAAAAACAAAACACCTTTGGATAGCTTTCCGCGTCTTTTCTCTTTAATTTTTACCCGTAGAGTGGTCAGTAATATCGAATAGTAATCTCCGGTTATTGTTCTACCCTTATCCAAAAAATCAATCATAATTACTCCATGGCAATCCCAAAAAACTGAAGCAAGAACTTTTCCAACAGATTTTTGGACACGAAACTTCTTAGGTCTTGGAGAGGACGAAGGACATTGATTACCAAGGGTATTAAGCATATCTTCGTAAATCTGCTTACCTCTTAATCCTTTTAAATACAGGTACTTGATGATGGCTCTATAACTGCAATTTTTCGATTTTCACAATTTCGGTGGACAAAAAATGAAATAATAGAAGTTATTAAAAGAAGCAAGAATGGGAAAGCACCGGGCAAAGACGAAATAAACATGGAATTGATTAAGTATGGAGGAGAGGAGCTACACGAAAGATTATACCGGCTAATAAAGAAAATATGGAGAGAAGAGAGAATGTCCGAAGAATGGGAAGTCGGGCAAATAGTCACAATACACAAAAAAGGGGATCAGCAGGAGTGCAAAAACTATAGGGGTATAATTCTCTTGAATGTAGCATACAAAATAATGTCAGAAATAATTCAAAGTCGCTTAGCTGGAAAAGCAACAAGAAAAGTCTACAATTGACGCTATTCATACTATCAAGCAGATAATGGAAAAGACCCATGAATACAAAATGGAAATAGAAATGCTATTTATAGATTTCCATTAGACGAAGTGAACTGATGAGAGGACTGAAGGAACAGGGGATAGAAAATAAGTTAAGAAGATTAATTGCAAAGACTATGAAGGAGTCAAAAGTGAAGATACTTACAGGTAAAGGAGAAACGGAGGGCTTTGTATCTAATAGAGGCGTAAGACAGGGTGACGGTCTATCAACTACACTATTTTATTTGGCTCTGGAGCTTGTTCTTAGAAATGTGAACAAGGGAAATTTAAGAACGAGCGGGGGCCAGATAGTCGCATATGCAGATGACATAGTGATAGTATTGAAAAGAAGGAATATCATGAAACAAATGCTACTAGAATTAACAGAAGAAGAGGAAAAAATGGGATTAAAAATAAATAGAAACAAAACAAAAGAAATGAGAGTTGGTAAGCAGTGTGAAAACAAAATGATAAAAATAGGGAAATATGAATTTGAGGAAGTGGAAAAATTCAAATATCTGGGAGTCACGATCAGCAGTAAGGGGGAACGAAGATCAGAGATAGACGAAAAAATAATGGCTGCTAATAGGGTATACTATGCCAATAAGAAACTATTGAAAAGCGATCTATTGACAAGATACACTAAATTTAACATTTACAACACAATAATAAGACCTGTGATAATGGAGCAGAAACGATAACAATGACAAAAAGAGATGAAGAAGAGTTGAGGATATTAGCACGAAAAATAATGAGAAAGATTCTAGGGCCAATAAAAACCGACGACAATGAATACAGGCAACGTATGAATCATGAAATACTGAGAGAAATGAACGGGGAAGATATAGTAAACAGAATAAAGAGACAAAGAATAAAATGGCTCGGACATGTATGGAGAGAAGGTGAGCGAGCAGTCGCTTGCTCAATGCTACAGTGGGAACCAGGTGGTAGGAGAAGGCAAGGAAGACCCAGATCTAAGTGGCTGAAGGAGGTGGAGGAGAATTTGAGAAGGATAGGAATCGTCAGATGGAAAGAAAAAACGAGGGATAGGAGACTATGGAAAAAAAATAAGCGAGAAAAAAACGAAATGAAGGGGATTGATCCACCCCAGAAAGCGGATCTAGAAAGCATTTATGCGGCGCAACCCCACAAGGGGTGTCTAGCCATTTTATATATATTATAAATTTTTCTTTCAATTGCTGACACTTCTAATGAGTTATTGTTCGTTGCTATGGTAACGCAATATATTGTTTATGCATGGAACTGGTCTACACTAACTAGATATCAATACATCCTCGTAAAACATAAACTCTAATTTTTGACGTCAAAAGTTGAAAACTTCTTTGAATGCTTCTCGAGCACAGCTCAAACAACAAATCAAAAGTAACTGACGTATCTAAAATTGAACTTTGTTCAACATATAACCGCAGCTGAACTGTGTAACTACAAGCCCTTACTGGGTGTCTTTCGGAAGTATTCATTCAATTGTATTTAAAGAAAATTTTCCAAATTTAACTACGTTGAGACGAAAATCTCAACAACTGTTCGGGAGTTGTACGTACCATTTTGAGATTTCCCTACAAAAGGAAATAATACGATTGTATTACAAAGTAGAATACAGTAATTCCGGATTTGTCGACTTTGGTAAAAGATTAAGAAGACCAGAAGTTATCGCATTAACAAAAGGTATCGTATGTTTAATAGAGGCACCGACGCGATAACAACGATTGCCAGACACCAGAGGAAAGCTGATAGTCCTCGCACTAACCTAATGATCCCCGGGGAACACTGACGCCGGAAACGGGGAATCGGCCACTCTGGGAAAACACACAAAACAGCCACTCTACGGGAAGCTACACGGAATTGGAAAGGAAAAAGGAAATGTGTCATATAACGGTCGGGTGACAATGGAGAATTTTGTAGCCAGAAGGAAGAAAAACATTTTGGGGTGTCGACGTGTTTGAGGAGACAGTTTTTCAATATATTTCCATATATAAAAATGACACATAGATTTTGAAAGTTTGGAAATTCAAAAAATGAGTTTTTGTAACGGTCGCAAATACACTCCTCAAGTCAAAAAATCATAGTGCCCACAATAATGAGAATTTTGAGTTGAAATTTGAAAGGGAGACACTCAGATAATGAACGAGTATGGGAAAAAATCTGCGAAAACATATTCACGATATTTTTATACAGGGGTGCTCGAAAGTGAGGAGATCAAAATGTGGTTTCCATTATATATATTTCAAATTAAAAACGGAATCTTGTTTTAATATTTTCAGTTTCCTAATAAAATTCAAACTGTTCAGGATGTGTGTGTTAATTCTGGAATTTGATTGAAAATATTTCATATTATTTTATCGAAAAAAAAACTATGTTATGTTATTAAATTCAAGATTTATTTATACATAATTACATCCACTGCTAATATAAACATTAATTTTCCAAAAGTACGATTCCTATTGCTTTTATATCATTCTCTTTATTTTATTCATCTCGTTCCGAAAATATATTTAATTAGAAAGGCGTCTATTTTACCCTTCATTTACGTCGCAGAACGCGACATTAAAATGTTGTTGAATGGGTTTTAGAAAATATCAGATGCTCTTCTACAACTTTAATTAAAAACTTTTTACGTATATATTCAGCACAACAGAATAATTAACGACACGGTCAAAATATCACCACTGAAACTTTCACCGGGATAATGCCGTTGCATTTAATAAAATATCCTTCCATTAGAATTATAAAAATTTGTTTTAGGGGCTTCCGGTATAACCCTATATTAAGCAAAAACTAAAAATGTTATTGGAACATCCTGTATATTTTAACATTTTTGGAATTTCCTTTTATCTTAATTCTCCAGTTTCCAGGTCTTCTCTTCATTTCATCTTCAGAATTTGACTCTTTTGAATATGTATGAATGTATGAATGTATGAATGTATGAATGTATGAATGTATG
>CAJUYG010006647.1:0-11903 GCA_910591675.1 Galerucella calmariensis | reverse complement strand
CCAATCAGAGGTCTACAGAATTGCCAACTTAAATTCAAATCACTCCTCCTGGTTTTTAAAAGAGGTATAGTATAGTTAATAAATTTATGATCGAAGATAGCGGTAAAATCAAAATAAATAATGAAATCATACAAGTCCTCATACTTTGATATTGAACGCAATGAATAAATTAAATCATATTCTGCAATGTCTCTCCTGAGAATTAGTTCAGCTTCCAAACTCAGTCACATCCACAGTTTCAGACGACAAGTAGGTAATTATTAACCCACAATAAACTAAATCCCAGAATCACAATGAGTTACACATGACGACACTCCGCAATCCTCTATGTACGAATCAAAAGTTACCTAACAAAGCTCAACTACACACTTCCAGAGTTTACTTCAACGGATTTACATCCATTTCTCCCTAGCAAATCGATGCTCCAGCCTGTATCACAAGTATTTCATCCCTTGACAAACAATCTGTAAACAGCAACACGATCAAAGCTAATTTAGTTAAGTTCCCCAATTACCTTCGGGACTACACAGTCTTCAGATAAGGATGAAGCAGCGGTTGTGACCTCCAAGGGAGAATTTCTCCAAGAAGAACCTACTGAAAAGACAGGTGCTGAGGACTAGAGACTACAACAACTTCAGTTCATATGCTCAAGCTCCTACCAAATTACTCTATTCATTCCGCATTATCATCTGAAACTCTCAGCCACCCCATTCTCTCAGATTCCCTCTGGGCTTTGAAATCATTCAAGCCATTTACCCAGACCGCATCCTCTCGTAACTCAAATTAAACTGGAACATCGCCTAACAAAACCACAGGAACGTTGTTATCATTTGTATACTATCCCAAATAGGGTGAAGCAGCGAAGAGGTAGACAAATATGCCAAACAAACTGAAGCGAGCTAGCGGACGTTTTGGGGGTCTCATGTAATGTGTAAAACTTGAAAGCGGTTCTCAAATTAACTGATGTTCTGAATCTCATATAATGGTAAACCTCACTTAGTTTCTCTTTTTTATAATTTTTTGTAAACCTTGATAACAGTTATGACCTTCGTGGTGTATTTCTAAATAAAAAAAGTAGTTAGTTGTACTGTATACTTAAGATTAATGTTTTTGACATCAGCGTTTAGCGTAGGTCCGCCATCTTGATTTTTTTGAAATGGTAACCAACTGTGACGTATCCATGAATACTAGCGATGTATCACTTATACAAAATGTCTTATAATAGTTATTTATGTACCAAGGGTATAAATAGATGTTTATGCCCTGAGGACGACATCTTACGAGGTCGCCCGAGGGTATACACATCTGTTTATCCTGCGGTACATACAATTTTTTTATGTCATACTAGTTCGTTATTGCAATCCAATCTCAATACAACTGAGTATTTGAAAAAATCCGGTTTGAATTAATAACATTGCTATTTCATCATAGTAGACACTATCGTTGCTAGGTGAATGTTGACAAACGTAAATGTCATGAAATCACAATAATCACAAAACAGTCTAACCTATAGAAGTGAAAGTCCAATAGGATTACCTAGAATGAAAAAATGAGGTGTCAAACCCATCCACCTGAAGCGCTAGTTGCAATTGAGTTGTCGAAATAGGCAGGGCAGCTGAGGCCGAAAAACAGACTGAGGGAAGAAGAATTTCAGCGATCGCAGTGGATGAGTTAAGAACTATTTCATAACGCTTTTTTAATGGAAGTTTGTTTTTGAATGACTAATGCCCAATTTCACTAACCATTTCCTAAAGTTAGGTAATACCTAAAACGGATTTAGGAATTCCTAAATGCAATTTACATTTTACCACGCGCTAAGTAATGCCTAAGAGTAATAGTATAACGTATTTCCCATCACTTTTTGATCAATCCTGGAAGGATTTTAGGAACAGCTTTGCGAGTGAGGTCCCTTTTTGTCCCAATAACAATAAATTGTGGCTCAAAATATCTGTTGCAAACTTTGAAGGATTTATAAATCTGTTCAGCGTTTAATTCCTTTAGTTTTGGATTGCGAATAAAGGCAACCCATTCATTCAACAACAAAGGGTCATGTTTGGGAAACCTATGTCGTTTTGATGCAATGTCTGTACACCCGGGAACGCAACACTTCACACCAACCATTATAAATATTATGAACTATCACACTTGATAAGACTTACAGTACCTAATTAAAACACAAATAACAGCAGCAAATGGCACATGGAAACAATCACAAAACAGTCTAACCTATAGAAATGAAAGTTTATAGGATGTCCTTGAATACAAAAATGAGGTTTCAAACCCATCCACCTGAAGCGCTAGTTGCAATTGAGTTGTCGAAACAAGCCTGGCAGCTAAGGCATTTAGCACGAAAAGAAGAAAAGATATAAGGTTCGTTCCAACCTCGCAGAGAACCATTCTAGAATGGCACTGCGCAAGTGTATATAGTTAATGCCGTTCCAAGCTATTCGTGACCGTAATATTACGGTTCTATTTGCGTTCCAACCGTTTGGTGATCGTTCTAGAGCCGCAACGGAACGGTAATTTCGATACTCGATCGAAAGAAGGAACTGTGAGGACTGACATGCGCTGTTAGTAAGTATTTTGTCAGTTCTTTTCAAAGATTGTTGTTTTATAGATTAACGTAAATGAAGTGTTTGTTCGTAACTCAACTATTGTGATAGGAAATCAAAAATTAAGTATTAACCAAATTATTGAAGAGGTAAAACGTTATAAAAAAGAGTAATAACCTAACTTAAAAATTAATATGAGCTTAAATTAAATATTTGTGACTCAGGAAATACCTATCGATGACGAAGGAGATAGCGATTTTTTATTTGAAGAAACCAGTGAAGATGAGGTAGTTTCTTTTACACCAACCAAAAATTAAAAATTAAAATATCTTTTGATTCTTTATTTCGAACGTACCCACTTTTTTGAATAATTGCCATACAAATATATTAGTACTTTTGTTTCTCTGTTGTCCGTTACTATTACATAAACAAAAAGGTCGCTAAAAGATAATAAAGTACGCCTAAAAGCGTTCCAGCCTCTCTCAGTTCTGGGACGGTGCAAAGTTGGCGTCTGCGTATAAAACAATTCCTAACGATTCCAAAGCGGTTCCAGAACGGTGTTTTATCGTAGGTTGGAACGAACCTTTTAAAACTCATCAAAGCTGTCATTTAGTTGTTGTCACCATTGTCTTTTATAGATTGTTCCCTTTTGCGATTTGCTGCTGTTATTTGTATTTTAATTAGGTACTGTAAGTCTTATCAAGTGTGATAATTCATAATATTTATAATGGTTGGTGTGAAGTGTTGCGTTCCTGGGAGTACAGACATTACATCAAAACGACATAGGTTTTCAAAACATGACCCTTTGTTGTTGAATTAATGGGTTCCCTTCATTCGCAATCCAAAACTAAAGGAATTAAGCGCTGAACAGATTTATAAATCCTACAAAGTTTGCAACAGATATTTTGAACTACAATATATTGTTAATGGGACTAAAAAGGGCCTCGCTCGCAAAGCTGTTCCTACAATCCTTTCAGGATTGATCAAAAAGTGATGGGAAATACGTATTGTTATCACTCACTCTTAGGCATTACTTAGCGCGTGGTAAAATGTAAATTGCATTTAGGAATTCCTAAATTCGTTTTAGATATTACCTGACTAGGAAATGGTTGGGAAATAGTTCTGAACTCATCCACTGCGATCGCTGAAATTCTTCTTCCCTTAGACTGTTTTTTGGCCTCAGCTGCCTTGCCTATTTCGTCAACTCAATTGCAACTAGCGCTTCAGGTGGATGGGTTCGACACCTCATTTTTTCATTCTAGGTAATGCTATTAGACTTTCACTTCTATAGGTTAGACTGTTTTGTGGAAACAATCTATAAAAGACAATGGTGACAACAACTATATGACAGCTTTGATGAATTTCCAAAATCTTTTCTTCTTTTCGAGCGAAAGGCCTGCTTCGACAACTTAATTGCAACTAGCGCTTCAGGTGGATGGGTTTGAAACCTCATTTTTGTATTCAAGGTCATCCTATAAACTTTCAATTCTATATAGGTTAGACTGATTGTGACAATAATTTCTGTATGTGTCAAAGTTAGAAGTCAAAATGAACGAAGATTTTGGAATTCCTGACGAAATTATTGAAAAGGCAAAGAAAGCAACTGAAAATCTGTTGCCAAAAAAGTCTAAAGAAGCTTACGACATGGAATACGAAAAATTATTAAATTAGATGCAAGAAAACAACGTAAAAGATGTTAATGAAACTGTGTTGCTTGGATACTTCGGCGATCTCGATAAATCATTTTCTCCGAGTTCCTTGTGGTCCAAATATTCCATGGTAAAGAAGACTTTAATGCTAAATAAAAATATTAACATTGCTAATTACCATAAGTTAATGGAATATTTGAAGCAAACTTCAAAAGGCTACAAACCAAAGAAGTCTAAAATTCTGTCTAGAGATGATGTTTCAAAATTTATTCATAAGGCACCGAACGAGACGTTTTTGATGAACAAAGTTGTATTAATATTTGGAATATTTGGTGGATGTCGACGGCAAGAACTTGTGAACATGTTAGTTACTCATGTAGAAGATAGAAAATCGTTTTTTGTGATGAATGTACCAGAGACAAAGACCGATAAAAAGCGCATTTTTACCATTATAGATGAGGGTGAAATGAACAGTTTAAAGCTAATAAGAGATTTTATGTCACTACGGCCACGTGGTTACTCAGAAAAAAGGCTTTTTCTGACCTATAGACAAGTTACTGTACAGCCAGTAGGAAAAAACACGTTTGGAAAAATCCCGTCCATTATAGCGAAATATCTGGGTTTAAGTGATCCTGAGAAGTATACAGGTCATTGTATGCGTCGAACGTCAGCAACTCTTCTTGCAGAGGCTGGAGCCAGTATGACCACGTTGAGGCGCCATGGTGGATGGAAAAGTACGTCGGTTGCTGAAGGATATTTAGAGGATAGTTTATCTTCAAAAAATGAAGTTTCAAGAATGCTGGCAGGTGTACCTTCCGGGTCTGGCGTTTCGGTACAGAAATTTGATACTCAAACAATGAAGCATGAATCGTTTGCTGCAGGCAACTTTACTATCACCGGATCTTTTCAGAACTGCCAATTTTATGTTAATTCGTCAAAATAATTTTCATCGAATATTTACATATATCAATATATTACGTTTGTTATTTCATTAATAAAAGTTATTAAATAAGTTAAGCAAAAACGTATTTCTCTTTATGCCCGCGCGGGCCATAAAGTGAACTTTATGCCCGCACAGGCATAAAGTACGACATTAGATAGTTGGTAACTAAACAATAAAAACACAATAATGAACTGGTATGACATAAAATAAATTAAATTGTACTGTACTGATTATACAAAGCAAAAAAACAATAGTGGGCATTAAAAACGTCAACCACATCATTATTTGTGTACAAATTATCGAAACCGATACGAAGTTTAAACATAAATTGAGAAAAATTGCACATTCATCGGAAAAACAACGAATCGAAATCTTAATATTAGTTGGATGTGATGATTGCAAACGTTTTCATGACGGAGCAGCGCAGCTCAGCTGGTAGAGTGAAGGATAAGGCCGTACGCTCATTGGAAAATATTATTATTATTGTGTTTTTCTTCATTAAATAAGATATATTATATTACGTAGAGCTGCTTTTTTATTAATCTAAATATTCATCATATATTCATAATTGTAAATGAGCATAGCATCACTTAGAATTTTGATAAATTCATATATTTGAATTGAATCAGAGATTTTGGGATGAGATTTATCAGCGAATAGTTTCCAGATATATTGAAGGCTTACCTATATTGCACATGATGATAAAATACTCAAAATTTACAGTAAGAGATTTTTCTTGAGATCTCTTTTTAACGCGGTAACTGAGATGTTCGCTTGTGGTCTTATGTGGGTCACACTGTACGTATTTTTACGCAGCATAAATACGATGAAAAAAACACCACAAGCCAACTCAAATACTGAGTGTAAGATATATTATCGAAAATAGCGCCTTAAGGATTTAAGGTTTTATTTTCTATATTTTTTAGGTTTGCAAAATCACTAGCCCTTGGTAGTCCCCGAATGAGCATCTTTCTGGATATTTTATATTTTCAATCAATTATTCTACTTGTTGCTTCATTCTACTTTATATTAGCTGTAAGTATAAGCTCACTTTTTTACTTTTTTACTTTTTAAGTTTCGGTAGTTGAAAACTATAAAAAAATAAACATTTTTATTAATTAATGGCATTCAATCAAATATTGCTGTATTCTCCTGCGAATTGAACATGCAATTTATGTGTCAGCAAAGTACATTATTCATGGACGGAACTTTAGACTATTACACAATGTGTTTTCTACAAATGTACACCATACATGCTTTTGCGAATACCACTTACGTACCTGTTGTCTTTGTCTTTTGAAAGACAAACAGAAATTAACGTATAAACAGTTGTTTAAATTATTGCAAACCAAATGCAATGACTTGGATCCTAAATCCTGCGAATAATGTTATTTATTTCGAAATGGGAATCCACCTCAGTGAAGACGACGTTTTTCTAGATGCTATCGTCATTGGTTGTCGTTTTCATCTGGTATAGGCATGGTATGTTTGTAGATTTTTAAATTAAATTATGTTATCAATATCTATTATAATTAACGGTGGCAGAAAATTCAAAATTTGGAACTGACTTCAAAATAGGAGCATTATTAAGACATGTGTTTGGGTTAACCTTTCTTTCCTCCAAAAAAATTGGCGAATCATTTGTGGAGGAATTCATGAGCAACAATCCTATAGACAATAGAATAGACATTTTTGTCGGTGGAACCATATAATGGAGAAAATTCGACATTTCCTCCCTAAGTCTGGGCAGCAGAGAAAACGGAAAATTATGAAGGACTACAAACGCATGTGAGGCATTCCATTAAAAATTTAAAGCTAATTGTTCCTCTCCTCATCCAAACATGAGACATTAAATAATATTCAAACAGATTCATATATAAAAATAAATAATAATTATTCAATTTAATTAATTAATTGAATTAAATATTAAAAAAATGGAAAGCGTGTAATTCCTGAAGACTTTTTAAACAAACTAGAGTTTATTAATTTTAAAGTTGTTCAGTACAAAAATAATAAGATATCTAGATATAATTTTGTAAAATGCGTTAGCTTCAAATTTGGTAGTATGGTAGTATTATAAAATTCTGTTATAATTAGTGGAATTATTGTTTTTTCATAATTAAGGCTCACATTTTCAAAGCGTTCCTTGAAATATGAACTATTACCTCCCCTGTGATGTTCGTGGCGGTGTACCCGGATTCCGGCGATGATGAAGTTGTACTTCCCTGCTAACGAATGTCGAGAACGACTTGCTAATCTTGCAAGGCGGAACGTGGTGCGGCTTGAATGGATTCCAGCCCACTCTGGTTTTGAAGGCAACGAGATGGCGGATGCACTGGCTGCGGAAGGGGCAGCAGCTCCTTTCTGTGGCCCGGGCCCGACCCTGGGCCTAACAAAACAAAAAATACGCAAGGAGACGAAGAAGTGGCTGAGGAATCAGCACCTCGCTCATTGGAATGCTCTGCAGGGTCCTAGCCAATCCAAACTTCTAATGAAGGGATGGACTGATGGACTCGCCAGGGCAGCTACTGAACTACCAAGGAGTAGGCTAAGGAAGATAGCAGGACTCCTAACAGGGCACTGCTGTATGAGGAAACAACTCCACAGCCTAGGAGTAGAGGAAAGTTCCCTATGTAGGGGTTGCGGCATGACTGACGAAACGTCAGTCCATATTCTCTTAGAGTGTCCACACTGGGCTGTACTACGCAGGCGAATCTTCGGAGTCCCTGTTATGCCTGGAGACACAAGCAGACATCCATTGAAAAAGGTTGTGGCCTTAATTGAAGGGCTCGGCTTTATGGATGTCTAGGTAGTAGGAATGGCACAATGGGGCCGCCAATGGCCTCAGTGCCTGAACCTTGGCTTGAGTTGTCCAGGACAAGGCTCGCCTGCACATTTAGTAGTAGTAGTAGTAGTGTACTTCCCGCTAAGATACCCCGCTGATTTTAGTGATTAAATGGTACGCAGTTCGGATGCTCCGATAATCCTAAGGAAGATAGATTAAAATTTGGTATGCAATTCGGTCAGTGGGATTAAACTATACGCAGTTCGGACTCACCGGTTTAACATGTTTAATAAATCATCCATGCACCTTCAATGCTTGCAGTAGTCATTTCTCATTGATCCACTGACGTGAAAAAAGTACAATATTGGTAGCGATGATAATGATGATAAAATCTTTATCGACAATATTCTGAAAAACAATGAAGCCATCTTCGATATCATCTATCACATATTATATTTACAAAATATGAAGTAACCTGCGTGATATCTTGTTCGTGTAGGAAATACACAGAATGTTATGAAAATATCCGAAATATATTTAAGTGTTGGTATTTTAGACATTACAGACAACTAAATTCCATAAACCTTGAGCCCATTATGTAGTTTCTTCATCATTAATTTATTTAAATTTTCAGGATATTAGCTCCAGCAGTAATTTCCGATTTGTAATATTCACCATGTTTATGATCTACATAATATCATTTTTTATTTTTTGCGGACAATCCCTCAAAGATGCAGTAAGTAGATACGTAGGCTTAGTATAAGACTACCTATATAACTAATCAATCCTTTAATTTTGAATCATAATCAATTTTGTTCATAATCACATTAGAATTGTCCTTATCGGCGAGTAAAATGATGATGATTTAATTTTTTTATCAATTTTTGTTGTGCTTTTGTATTATTGTTTTTTTAATGAATTGATGTTCCTTATATTTTTTTATTGTTTTCATTATTATCATTTTGGGGTTAAGGCAGAATTTAATCTTTTTGAAAGAACTAATACGTCTGAATAGCTTAAAGTTTTGTTTGATAAATTAATGATTGTTACGTTATTTAGGTCTTTTTTGATTTTTTGTTCAAATCATATTTTAAATTTTTGGATTATATATTATAGGTTCAATTGCATTTTTATGTGATTCGATAAATTTTATTCATAAATCACAACTTCATTGCAGCCTGAACATTTTTTACACTGCACATGATTGAACAATTTTTTTTTTTCACCAAACAATAAGCTAATTCTCCTGGTGTAAACAGTAGCATTTCAATGTCTTACCAAAACTGATCAATTTTAAATAATTGGAATCCTGAAAATAAAATATCAAACAATAGAAAAATTATTTGTACCCATGTTTTATTTTTGCTCAACAAGTTGAGTTTTGCATTTTTTTGCTATTTGATAAATTTTATTTATAAATCACAATTTCATTTCAGTCTGAACTAATTTTTCACACAGCATATGATTGCCCTTGGTATAACTGGGACCTGCGTTGTAAAATGGCTTTACTTATTTTGATGCGAGAATGTAGTTCACCAATACAATTTAGTCATTACAGAAGGAGGGATGTAGATTTTAAAATAACTACTAGTGTGAGTAAATGTTATCATTTTTATCACAATAATAAAAAAATAAAACGTTTATTATTAGAATATACCATACAAATACAGAATTGTGTAATATGAGAGTAAGATAGAATTTGCACTAAAAACGTTAAACGAAACAATTCAGCCGAATAAATAGAGCAGCTATTTTTCCATAACCATAAACTAATCTACTGAAGAACTAAATAGTTCTCATAAAAAGTTGTAGATAGAGTTTGTTCACCCATCCTTTGCCATTACGTCACACATTGTCCTTGATCTCTCATTCATGAAATGGATGAGAACGAATTATGACGTCATTAACGTATTTCTTAACTAATGTCGACGTAAATTTTATTTGTTACTTTTGACAGCTCTGGGGGCCTATTCTCCAATGTCGAATGACATTTGTCGTATTCGACATATGCCGATAGAAATTGTCGCACAACATTGGCATCTGGCATCCTCAAATGGGTTCGACATCTAAGGGCGGGTATTATAAACATGTCTAGAAGTTAACTTTGAATTTAACAGTCAAGTTAACTTTACGTTTTAAAATGTCAGTTTTATAAAAGTTTCATTTTCAAAAAAAATGAAGAAAACTAAAAACAAGAAGAGCATAGAGAAATATTCTCTATGGCCTAGAGTTTTGGCATTTTGACTTTAGTTTTATGGTCTAGTTTTGATATGTCTGTTTGGTGTATTTGTTATTTCGTCCCCAGTGTCGAATTTTTATTTTATTTGTTCCTGTCTGAATGGATAGACGAGCCATAAACTTTTTCAATGAGGAAATTGAATCTCTTCTATCATTAGTGGAAGAATTCAAGGACATGGTGGAGTGTTTTGTGGAAAGGTAAAGAAACTGCTTAGAATGATATCTCAAAAAAACTAGTGGAGATTGGATTTCCCCCTATAGGACAACTAAACAGTTGCAGATAAATGGGGAAATTTAAAAAAAGAAACAAAAAAAAGTATGGACAGGAAAAAGTAGAAAGCTTTAAAACTGGTGGGGGTCCAAAAAATGTTATTAGGTTCACTCCTATATAGTAAAATTGACTCCATTATAATTAATTAAGGTTATAAATGCCAAATTGTTGACAGAACTGACAAAACAGATCAAATCACGAAAACCTGGTTTTTCCATAAAGTTAACTTTAATCGATACCTCTTCCACCCGACAAAGTTAACTCCGCCATTTCGAAGTTAACTATAACATGTGACGTCATTCTACAAGTTAACTTTTAGTTATATGTCAAAATAGTTTTATAATACCCACCCTAAGGTGCCTATTCTGTAACTTGTCGTTATGCAACGACGTCGTTACGGTAACGATTATTATGTTAACGATAATTTTTCAAAGTTAGATTCTGTAATAAAGTCGTTACGTTAAAATCTAGGGAAAAAACATAACGATAATATTTTCACAATTTTATAAAGGTTGGTATAATTTTTGACATCTGTAGCTGTTTTGTTAGGTTAGGAAAGGATTTTTGATTGACATATATTCACGTAACTTTCATTATGGAAAAGGACAAAGTCGGTCTGCTTAAGCAAAAGTGAAATTTTCAATGTAAATGGATACATGGAGACGTCATATGTCAAGCGAGCAAATTTTAAGCTTAAGCACGCGCGTAATTGAATGTAAATGTACCTTTACCGGTTTTGTGTCCCGAATACAACTAGATTTTTTAGTTTTATCTGTCAACCGAAGCGGTTAACCGTGGCTACGGTTAGTTACTTTCGGACCATAGCCTCACTATAATTGATTACCAAGATTGGTTCATTCAATAATAGCCTTTGTTGTGTGCGTCATCGATTGTTAATGTTCTAGCACATTACGTAGGAAGAAATGGAAAAAAGACAGGTCTGTGATAAATCCTAATTAAATTATCACAATAATGAACCGTTTAAATGTATTACAAACGTTAACCCTAATCTTTGACCTACAAAAATTTGATTGGTTGATGTTTAGATTACGAGCAAGCGCTGCATATCAATCGGGCGTTTAAAATAGTATGAAACCGTTCCTTTCGTAGCGGCAATGTGTCATGTCTTTTTCTACTGTCCCACTGACAGTTTTTGTCAGGTCTGTACTTTGTTGTTTACGGTCAATCATTATTTATAAAAAGTGAATATTAATCTTATTGTTATATAATTAAATAATACAAAAATATGCATAGATACACGGAAAAGCATCAACATTTTGAAGTTAGTATTTCCAGTTAGAAAATGAAGCTGGTAATAATTATCTTCTGTAAGTTCCTTGTGGCATTATTTATTATTTTTTCTCTTATTTTTTGGGAATCAAACCACAATAATGTTTTTTATTTGATTCCCAAAAAAATTTTTTTTTTTTATTCAATTGCAAATCTACAATCTACTCAATAAGTA
>CAJUYG010006646.1:0-11903 GCA_910591675.1 Galerucella calmariensis | reverse complement strand
TAGTACCATACCTTTGAGTAATTTTTGGATTACAACTTACCGTTTTTCAGTTGTAAATGTTTCATTAGGCCTGATGATGGTAATGATTTACCGAAACTAGTAGCAAGTTATTTGTCCTTCTTTGTTCGGACAATATTAAAAGATTGTGGTTTGGACTTCGTGTTTTATTGAACCTCTTTTTTTTTGTTTATATGTTTATTATTTATTATACATTTAAGCAAACTCTAAACAGTGTTTGTTATGTTTGTGAAATAAGAACGTTTAGAAATAATTTAAACTATTCGACGCAATGGACCAAAGCCAGAGTAAAAAAAGCTATAAATATTGTGCGGTTCCAGAATGTAAAAGTACTACGATTAAAACATCTAACAAAACATTTATTTCTATTAATAAGGATGCAAAAAAAACGGAAGCAATAGCAGAAAAGCATGAAGAGACTCAAAGCAATCACTGATAAGTCAACATACTTTGCTTGTGTATTTTTAGGATTTTATTTTTCTTCAATAAGAATCGTTATAAATTGAGAGGGATATTGAAAACCACACGCTTGTATTAATCTAATTTTTTTTAAATACGTAGATGATATTGTTCTTATAGCTTGTGGTGTTATTAATGTTCAAAATTAATCAATAAAATAATGGGTCAGATCTTCACAAATTAAATTTCATTAAATAGGTACTGCTTTTTTCCAAAAAACCGGTAATCTTTTTCAGTAAATCATCAACAAAACTGGCGTATATTATGTTTTGAAAGAAATTATTTTATTTGATTCAAAGTCCAGATCAGCTCTAACAAATATCGCTTTTTTTACCAGTGAGGTGCATGTGCATTTGAATCTGATGTAAACATTTGGAACTAATATTACCTGCTTCATTAAAATAAGTTTTTCTTGTTTTTTCAACATTGGTGATTTAATTTCCACTACACATTCATCATAAATAGCATTTGGAGAAGCTCATTTAATTGGGCAGTCTGCAGTTGATAAAATTGCAATTTGTTACTGAGTAGCCTATAGCGTTATCTCCGTAACTTTGTCCACCAGACCAGGAATAAAATAAAACATCTGTAATCACCCTGTATATCATTTGAAAGAGCATGTATTTATGGAAATATTGACATTTTTAATCATTCTGGTCGAAAAACAGCCAAAAACGATGTGATTTAATAAACTCGTGTTTTTTATTAAAAAACTGCATAGTCATTAGCAAGTCCACTGGAAGATTTAATGAGTCTGCTTTTTTAAAATTAGGTCCACGCATTTTATTTATCCACACAAAATTTTGCGAGTAATTCAAAATAAATAAATTCTACGCGAGTCACGTTACAGTCAGAAGCGTAATGTTTGTGCACATTAACTTTCATATTCGGTGACGTCACAGTCATAGTCTTCGCCCCGCTACGGTATGCTTGTTTAATTGGTTGTATTAGGAGAACGACATATTCTATTGACATGAAATTTTCAGAATCATATTTTTATCCTTAGTACTTTGTTTTACGACAGTTAAAAATGATTTAAAAATGTTAGTAAACGAGCCAATACTTCCGAATATTTAACATAGCACTGGGTACTGACTACATTATATTTCGGTTATTAATGACTAGGTCGTAACCCAAAAAAGAAGCGCTAGTGACCTAAAAGCCAGGGAAATATAACAAGTGGGCCATGAGAGAACTTCTCCCTTTGGATTTGAGCCAGGGTAGGTTAAGGTTAATGGCTCCAATAAAACGTCTCTGAAGTATAAAAATACTGTCATAAGTATAAGATATGTTTCTCCTCAGGTATTAGAATATAGCTTTATTTCCGTTTCATATGTCTGATGCTGTATCCTGAAAAGTATACAGGGTATCATGAAATGTCGAAACTTCAGATTGTTGTAGTGTTATTAACTTTTAACAATTATTTTACAGGGTGGGTTTTAAGTATGAACACAGTCTATGACATCGAAAAAGGTAAGCAACGATATGCTCTCTATTAGGAAATACGCACAGGAAGGCTTATAACTGAGTGGTTGATCAAACATTAATTGTTCAAATGAACTTGTATCAATAGCCAGAACATTATTTTAACAGGTCGGCCATATTGTGCTGAAGGGCAACCGAATCGATTAGTTGCAGTTGAACCCATGCTCTCTCGCCTCGGAGATCGTCACATGCTCAGTGTCCTCTTCACAGCACACCCTCGTCCTCTTTGTCGACATAAGCATGAGCTGTGGTGCCTAATATATCTCCGAAAATATTTATCGGATTGGTTTGAAATTTTCAGAGGATATACTTAAATATATGTACATTCCGAAAATGCAAAATGCGAAAAAAACAAAATTCTTACTGCGTATAATCCCTCAAGGCACCACGGGGAGAAGATTTAACTTTTATGAGTCGAAGGTCCCGTTTAACATTATGCAGGGTATACAGAAATATAAAATTAATTTTTCTCAAAAAATGTGCACACCTAATAGCTATTTTAGTCAAGATATTTATTGATCTGACTGAAATACATGACACTCTATCTGATTATAGCTCATACTCTACCACACTTTGTTTGAAACCCATCTCTTCTATGGGATTGTTGCCTGGGGAGCAGCGAATACCTCTCATATAAAAAATCTAGAACAAATACAAAAATTAACTTAAAAAATAATCACAAATAAAAAACGAACTTACCCTACTGATACGCTGTATAAATAAACCTTGATTCTAGATATAAGACAACTTTATTTTTTTAAAACTGTTGTAAGGCAACATGAAAATAAGCATGAACTTAAAAATATTGAACACCATTATGAAACTCGTCATCAAATAAATTCTACATATGTGCCAAAATCACAAAAAAACACTTTACAAAAGTGTTATACCTATTTGGCTCCTCGGTTGTACAATCTCATTCCCGCGGATACCAAAGTTATTATTAGTAATCATTTATTCAAAAATAAGCTTAAAGTTTGGATCTTAGGTTTGCCAAGATTACAGATACACCAATATGTCGATATGAAAAATACATAATATATTACTACAGTGTATAAATATTAGTTGAAGATGTACTTTTATTTTATTTGGAATTTTGTAACTTGTAGTTCGGTTTCTCCATTGTTGGTATTGTTGATATTGATGTTTGAGGCAAATAACTATTACAAATTGTATCATTTTTAAAGTGGGGTGTTGTTTTTTGTGTTGATTATAAATGATTCTTAATGTAATATCTACATAAATTTTTAGTGCCTTTCTTTTCACACTGGAAGCAACTTTATTTTCTAAATTTTATATACTATAATCCTATTGCTAATTGTTTTAAAATGCTGTGTTCTTTTTCTGTTTTATGTGTAAGTTATTTTTAATATCTACATATAAGTCTCCTGGTACTCTGTTTCTTATAATGAAAGATACTTTATTTATGAAATTTTATTTTATTTATAATACAGTTGTCAGAACCAAACATGAGCCCCGGACAATATGCGAACTAAAATAAGGTCATCGCAAGCAGCCAATCAAGAGCCAATGTTAACGATTGTCCATTAGTAATTGTTAAATATAATCGAAATAATATGACCGAGTGATTTCATCAACATACATCATTTTATTCATTCTGTATCAGTGTTGTCAATGCGAGGATGATTATCCGATTTTTAGACAATTTCACTAATTTGGATCCAATAGGTTTTCGAATAGTTTGTAGAAGGGATATATAAAATGGCTATTGTTTTGGGGGATTTTCCATATTGATTGGGGTCGAAGTCTTTATTTAGATAACCAGTGTGTCCCTTTGGTAATTTTGATAAATTCTGATAATTTGAATAGTAAGTTCGGGTAATTTTCATTTTTGCATCGGCAACACTCGACTATAACCAGTTCATATTTTGTTGCTTTCCATAGAAACTTGACCCTTCTTTTTCATGTTATTTGAAAATATAGACATTTAGGGCGAACGGTAGTTTTAGCTTTGCTGAAATATAAATTTTTTTATTAATATTAAGAGTTGCATTTTTAGCCAGTTTGACTTTGTTTACATATCTCTTAACAGTTGACATTTATGGTATCGATATTTGGTTATCGATTCAAAATATCGTATTGTTACTACAAAAATACAACTACAGCGACATGAACACGCCCACCAGGGTTCACGTTTGCTTCTGCCAACAATATGGTACAACCCACGCACAGGTTCATCCTTCTGTGGGGATTCTATATTTATTTATCGTAAATTAAACTTGTTGTATATTTAAAATTGAATGGTAAATAAATATTATTATTATTATTTGAAAGATATTATATAGCTTTGGAATTTGATGTAAAATTGGTAAAAAAACTGACACAAAAAATGTTGCCAAATTTAGCCATTGCTCCTCCTACGTTGAACGTTTGTAATGGCAATATAAAACGCGGCTTTGTAGTGAACAATTTGTCAAAAGGCTAGCTCTAGTACTCCACGAAATGGCTTTCTAAGGAACCTCAACATTCTTAGGCTCGACTTGCTAGGAAACGAAGTTTGTTATTTAACGTCGGTCTATTTCTACGACTAAGGCTAACCACCGAACCGGAAGCACTACCCCTAATCGAAAATTTTGCCGAACCCATTTGATCTTCATCGAGCCCAAAATCCATGGACTCCGAAAGACGGCATATCCACATTATACCTTGTGTTCATTGGTATACTGCCTACGAGATTTGATATACTATTCACTCTAATCTAAAGTGTTTCGCTGCATCCATCCAAGTACTAACCGCCCAAAGCAGTTTATCTTAAGATATCATTTCATTTTGTAGCAGATTCTTATATTAAGCGCTAGGATGCGTACCTACCTTCTATTGCAAGAACGCATTGAATGTTTTACACCGAACTTTATTATTATTATTGTTATTGTTATTAAAAAATATACGAAAACAAAATTTTTTAACACAAGCACGACCATTACCTTGACCATTTTTACAAGATATTCGATCACTGATATTTTAATTTCATCCCATTTTAAATAAAGCACATCCTTAGAACAAAAAAATTCAAAATTTGCCATGAAAAAAAAACGAGCAGTCAATTGCAATTAACTCATTCGATTACTGTTAATAAACAATGCCATACGGTCGTGATTCGACATGAACATGAAAAAAAAAACTTGAGAGGTGTCAAGGGACACCCGGATGGAACGAAGTTCCTTTCGATTAATTAGTGAAGGAATTGTACATATACATACACACACCGAAACATTTATATATATATATATATATACATATATATATATTATGTACTCTGTCTGTCTATTCTTTCATACACGTCATAGATGCGCGGGACTTTGTAAACACATCAACAGAGTGTATATATATATATATACTCTCTCGACTTCGTAAACACAACAGCGTATAGGTTAGAACACGCACGGCTTGCTAAATACATACGTTCTGAAATTGTAATATTAAAATATGATTTGTTTTTGAATTTATTAAAATTATGACGCGTACACTTGCTAAACACACAAAATGTGGATATTATAATGCGTATGACTTGGTTAGCACAATAATAAAGAGAGGTTATAGTGCGTACTTGCTAAAAATACAAAAGCATTTATTATTATTATCTGTATATAATCGCACATTGCAGCATGTAATACCTTTCTTCGCATCTAATACACACGCTCATGGCAGCATGTGTTGAATGCCTTGATATAGACGCGTAGGTTGATGGTTCGCGCCCGGACTATGGTGAAAATTTTTTCAATTTATTTGCTTCCTATAAGAGAGAAAGATACAGACAGAGAAACATGCGATGCGCACAGCTTACAATAGCTTCCTATATCAAAAAGTGTCGTGACAAAACTTTTCGTAAGAATTTTATCCGTCTAGCCTCCTTTCACAACGCGCGATAAGGAACTTCGTTCCAAAAATACAGACACGGGTATTTTAAATAGGTCTTTCTTCAATCCCTTTTCAGTCAATGTTATTATTTGACACGTTTTAAAAATTCATGAATATAAACAAAAACAGTTTAGTTGTTCGGCAACTCTTTTGTATTAAGAGATACAAAAATAAATGTCAAGCATCACATTTCAGTATTATTTGGTAATGCGGTTACAGCGGATGAAATTTCTTTATTTTCTCATTCTGGCAATATGGGGTTTACACAATGAAACATTGTATAAAAACAAAGTGCATTTTTCCCACGAATATAACATACGTCTAAAACTCGCTATGGAATTTTCAAAAAGAAAATTTATTCAGAGGAAAATAATGTGTTTTTCTTTATACTGTGTGGAAACCACATACGGAATAAAATTCTTTGTCATTATTTTAGAAAATTATAAAAAATGCCGAGACACGTCAACTTTTGAATTGAGTTGTGCGTTATGTAAACATAAATTCAAATGTACAGGGTGATTCATGCCATAGTCGGTGTTTTTTTTAATGAATTTTATATATGCATATTTTTAAAATCCTCTTAATGAACCGATTCCAACAAACTAAATAATGTATGGTCAATTATGAATTATACAGGGTGAAATTTTTATTTTTACAGTTATTAAAGACATACATAAAGTACACGTCAAATTGCCCGTGAAAATAATGTTAGTCATACAACTGCTCTAAGATGTCTTCATAAAGAAAAACTTCATACCTACAAATTAATTTTTGTGCAGGAGTTAACAGAAGACGATCCAGATCGTAGAATGGATTATCACTATGGCTGATTACTATCAATTCATTTATAGGAACACTTACATACTATGCTAAACTTAATTTATATGAACACTTCACCTAATGCCTACTAATCTATGTACACTCGGTATAATAGCTCTAATATGTCCGAAAATGCCAAATATCACAAGTTTCAAAATAAGCAAATACGATTCGTCCATACCTATCTAGGGAATCGATTTGTATTTCCACGACTAATCGACTGACCAAAATTAATAATCAGCATAATCGCTGATTGTTAATTTTGGTCAGCCGTTACCATTCAATGGTACACAGACACAAAACAATGGAAGAAAGTGGGTTTGAAGTGTATGGGCCAAGAACCAAACACTCTGAAATCTTGGGAAAAACCCTTAGTATCTTTTATTCGGAAATTCACGCCATAGGAAAATGTGCCCAAGTCGATATTAATAAAGAAGATAGAAGGCAAAGGATAATCATAATGTCAGGTAGTAAAGCACTGAGCAGTGAGTTTTGTGTCTGTTTTTATGCAAGAGGTTTATTTTTTTCTTAACACATTGACGCTACATATCGAAATCAACAGTGAAATTATACATGTAGAAAACGATAGTATGCATAATGCGAGTCTTCGTCTGTACATGGAGTGGTCACTTTCGTTAGTTGTCTTAGAAATATGATTTTTGTTGATAAATATTTCATCTAATGCGTAATAGCATTTTAAATTATATGAGCTTTTAAATTATTATATTTTCCTAAATGGAGTATTATTTGTAATGCAAGGTATTTGAACACCTTAACATAACTTTTGAATAATATCAATTCATTTGAACTCACAATATTATCGTATAATTTTTTTGTTTACAGACTTAACGACGTCAAAAATTTAGTTAGCCAATTGTACGAAGCCATGCATGTCCAAGAACATCAGCTCTCTAAGGAAAAAGAACTGATGACTCAGCTGGAGACAATCAAAAAGGAGTTATTACCTTTAGAACAGGTAGGTGTGAAATAACATTGACTATTTTCTATGCTTCATTTATTGGAACTTTAGTTCTTTACGTCAGGTTATGTTTGAGCGACCGGGGGTCGCGACGCAAAAGATCTGACGTATGTAAAGTGGGTAGCTTTATTGGAACTTTACGTCAGGTTATGTTTGAGCGACCAGGGGTCGCGACGCAAAAGATCTGACCGTTACGTTATGTTACCTTGCTTCGTTATGTGCCTTGCTTGCGTGCGTGTGCTCTCTCGTTTACGAAGCAGCGATTCATATGCTTCGGCCGGGAATCGAACCCGGTCCGCCCGCGTGGAAGGCGAGCATTCTACCACTGAACCACCGATGCTATATTGAAATTCTATGCAAAGCTGGTATTCGCAGTGCTGGTGATCTACTTGAGTTTGTTCGGATAAATTTTTACTATTATTTCCATAATTTTTTTTGCGCGATTGATCTTTTTTGTTTATTTACAGCATCGGTTGTCAGGACGGTAGGTTGTGTTTACTGATTTCTAAGTTTAACACGTCGGTAAGTGATTTACTTACCGTTCAGACGTCGAAAAGTAATAAATGGCATAAAAACAATTTCACCAAAATGCGAAATATATTAGTTCAAAATGGATGGATAAATTGATTTGTCATTTGGCAGGTTGTTTTTGAATGTAAAAGGGAATATTTTGATAGAAATAGTAGTTTCTGCAACTAGTGTGGATATGATGGCCATATCGCACGAGGACGAAGTTCAAGTGCGATATGGACAATCCACACGAGTCGAACAGCACATTTTTCCTACGACCCACTTGAAAAAAATCTAGAAAATGAAAATTTCTATAAACTGTAATATAACTTCAAATTGAAAATTTAACAATTCAATTTTATGTTTCCACTATTTTTTTTTGTAGTGAACGTACAGTTCTTGAATGTCCAATTTGTATAATGCTACGGTTTCCCTTTTTAAATATACGATGCTGTTATAAGTAGATGTTGCCAGTCGGACTCCTTCATGAAGGGTACCGGACCATTATCTATAATAATGAATATTCTGTTAAATATTTCAAACGTCTATCTGTTGTCGTTATTAATATCAAGCAGAATAATTATTTAAAAATAAATGAAATAAAAAATCTCTTCACGGGGAATCGAACCCGGGTCTACCGCGTGAGAGTCTACTACTCGACCACCGAGGAATATGCAAATTGTTTATCTATAACGTCAGATGTATTACATAATTTTATAAAATCTGAGGTCCCCCTAAATACCCATTTTAGTCTGTTTTAAGTATTCGTTGTTAATTTGTACGGATTATTTTATACAGTGTGTCGCATTTAAGATGAAGACACTCCCATATTTTCGCTGCTTGAAGAATTACAGATTCGGATTTTTGTAGAGTCATACAGATTGATGGGCCACATTTCTTGAAATAGTCAACTGAAATCTGAACTTTAAACTCAACATACTACGATTTCACAAACAGGACCGCTTCTCGATATTTTGCTTCGCGTTAGAGATATCGAAAAAAATTATTAAAAAAAGTTGTTCAGAATATTGTGTTAACCCCACAAACCAAATTTTATAAAAAAATCCGCATTTTTAATTTTTTCATTTTTTGGTCCAAGTACAAAATTATTATTTATTTTGATAATTATTGTGCCGTGGAAATTAAAATCTTGACACGGTGTCATGTATTTAAATATTTTAGTGAAGTAAACTGCACTTTCAAAGGAATATTGATCAAATTGAACAATATCTTGTAATAATAAATGTGGGTGGGCAAAAAAATTGAAAAATTAAAAATGCGAATTTTGTGATGAATTTCGGTATGTGGGGTTGAAATGATATGCTGAACAACTTTCTCGAATATATTTTTTCGATATTTTTTACGCGAAGCAAAATATCGAAAAGTGACCCCGTTTGTGAAATCGTAGTAGGCTGATATGAAAGTTCAGATTTCAGTTGATTAACTTAAAAGATGTGGCCCATCAACATGTATGACTCTGCAAAAATTCAAATCTGTAATCTTTCAAACAACTAAAATATATGGGGGTGTCTTCATCTTAAATGCGACACACTGTATAATATTTTGACATTTTTGCAACTCGTGCGCAAAAGTATAACTTCACGCACTTGTATCATAAATAACTATTGTGCCAATCAACTTAATTATAAGATTTTTATTTTTATTTATATTTATAATTAATACTACTGTATATTTTTGTTAAATGAAGTTTCATCCAGAGTAAATAAATTCTTATATTAATACGTGTGTATTTATTTATTGATTCAAAAAATGTTTGCTTGAAAGGAACTAAAGTTCCTTCCGTGTGTACCGCGACACGTTCTACCTTTTTTATTATCAACATAGTCAATTTAAGAATTTTTTTGCATCCAGGGGGTAGTTGCCCGCCCCTGTACCTCGCTGGGTACGCCCATGGAGGTAATAATCAAGCTCCTAATTTTTCTTGGCCCCTTTTTGTTTCCATTAAATATTTTTTATATTTTCAGGTGAAAACTGATCTCGAATTAGTTGCTTATCGCAAAGGTAATTGGTTAGCATGGGCAGGATTAGGATTAATGTCAGTCCAATTTGGTATCTTAGCCAGGTTAACATGGTGGGAATATTCATGGGATATTATGGAACCTGTTACATATTTCGTGACCTATGGAACTGCTATGGCGTGTTACGCATATTTTGTACTTACTAAAGAGGTGAAGTATTTTTTATTCAGTCATGATAGTTTCGGAGCAGTCAATATTTGTCTTGAAAATGTACAAGTATAGTTCTTTCAACGATCTAAGAAACTGACTTGACTTGACGTATGCTCGAGAAGCAATAAAACCATAAAACTTCCCGGATTTACGTATTTAAAATAAGAATGAACCACAAGTCTTAAAAAGTTTCCAAGTAATAATTTATTATTCGTCAACAAATTGAAGAAGATCCTGTCACTGCTAATAACAAAGATTACAGAATAAAATATAAGATGTTTCACTCTGGGGCGGTTTGATTCAAGTTGCTGTCCCAAACGGACGCCGCTCTCATAAATTATGTTTACGACTCGCTTTTGTTGTCAATAACGAGACCGGTAAATACCAGAACAGTTCGAAAAGCTTATTTTATTTTAAGCTATACAGGGGTAATTAGAGAAATATATATTAAAATTAATAGGTTTCTTTATCACAAAGGTTTATTTTTAAATGTTAATAATTTCGAAAAATGTTCGGGATATGAATTTGAAAAGGTAAGTAAAAAATAAACTTGAATTTTTAAAATGAATCAATACACAGTTTTTATCCAGCATCTTGGTAATTTTGTGATACTTATCGATAATCTATCAGATATTTATCACAAATTAAAGTAAATATACTCATTAGCCACCAGAATAATAGGGCCACTAAATCTTAAATTTTGATCTTCAAATAACGCGTATTTTTTGGATTGACAAGTTTAAAACAGTAAAAAGAGAAGCAGCTGCAGGACTTTTATAAATGTTGTAAAATACTAAGTTTGGAGTTTGGTTTATGTGTTAAATTTAATCTATTGTCTTTCAAATCTTTCAATATACATTTGAAAGTAAAATATATACGGAGTAGAGACTTGCATAATATTTAAAAGGAAATTGATTACATGGATGATGAAAAGAAAATTTAGTAAATCCGTTCAAAAGGAACTGACCAATTCCCCTTTGGTTAGCTTTAGAATTGAATTTTTCGATAAATATATTTTCCATTGCAATAACGTTCTCAACAATGTCCCTTGATGGTACACATAAGCCACTAAATTCATCCTTCTTTGTCGTGTAAGCTTTTAGTTTACAGAAAAAAGTTTCTCTGTTTATCAAATTATCAGCCGAATGGGCAAATTTTAAGCATGTTTCACATGAATGTTGTATTAGACATTTTTTTAACAAATACCCCGTAACATACACTAAGGCATTTCCTTCTGGGCTTGATAGATTTTGGTAATCTGTTGTAAACACTTTTAAAGGCACATTTTTAGTTTCTGTAGGAAAAGTGAACTGTTCTTCACTGTTCAAAAATAACAGCGCTCGACGGGCGACGTCCCGTATAATATGCCAAATTAAATGCAAGTAAGGACGTAGCGACGTACTGTACCATCCAAGTCACCAGCGGCATCGGTGCTTTACGCGATAAATTCGAACGACTGAAACATTTTATATTTTTATTCTGTAATCTTTGCTAATACTTTTATGGCTTTATTGCAAGTCACTATAGTCTGTACAGAAAGTACGAGGAGTAATAAACCCTAATTA
>CAJUYG010006645.1:0-11904 GCA_910591675.1 Galerucella calmariensis | reverse complement strand
AATGAATGATTTATTACTCCTTGTCCTTTCTATATAGACTATAGTCATGAATTCTTTCTCCGATAACAGAACGCAGGCAAAATTTGTTTGTTACTCATAGTCGTTACGTTTATGTACAAAAAACAAGTTTACTGATAAAGCAAGTTGGTTCTTGTTTTTAACATGGCAAAAGCAGTTATAATAAAATCGAATATTCCAAGCTAAAACATATAAAAAAATTTATATTTTTATATTTACCAATACCAACAATTAGGAAGTAGCATGGTCGTACGAATTAAAATTTACGAAAATAGAAGCATACAAGAAATAAATTAATATATACAGGGTGTACCAATCTTACGACAAACTTCGGTATATGGGTTATTTTAAGAGATATCAAAAAATGTTATTAACAAAAATAGTAGATGTGCTGGGGGTCCATATTTTGAAATTATATCGAACTATACAGAGTGCTGCATAACTCCGTTACAAACCAAACATATGATTTTTCAAATGGGAATCCTTGTATATTATACCCAGTTCGGATTGGTTACATTTTTTTGAAGCTTTTGATATAAGGTTTTGCTACGTTATACAGAGTCCTTCAAAAGATAAGGACACGTTTATGTGAAAATCGTAGGTAAATCAACGCTCTGTAGCTTGTTGTACGTTAGTGAAAAAAAAATTGCCAAACAGAGTTTTGTAATGTGATGCAATATCTCCGTATCCTATTGAATTTCAATTATATTCTTTCTTGTATACAGGGTGAACGGAAACTCGAACCTGTCATTTTCTCTCTTATTTCAAATAGAACACCCTGTATTTTATAGCACAAATAAAATCTTCGATTATGTAACTTTAATTTTTGTCAAGCATTCCCTATACCCAAAGTTTATAAAAACACAGTTATTTTGTAATATTTATTGTAAAATATAACTACTGACCTATTATGTGAAAGCATTAAACGTTGTAACAAAAAATCCTAATTAATAATAAATTTCAATGATCAATTTATTCTAAACAAAACTAGCCACCAAAAGTATAATCCCAACCGTAATATTAAACTAAAGGTTCAAAATGTTCACCGTTAAATGCAATGCTGCAGAATAGTTCAAATGATTGACTAACATTTCTCAGCATATCAACGTTAGCAGATCGAACTGCCGCACTAATTATCCTTTTCATGTCATCTATAATAGCCGGGGATTTTATAAACTTATTCCTTACAAGACCCGAAAAAAATAAATATACTTTTGTTAAATCGGGTGACCGAGCTGGCCAATCAGTTGGGCCCCCTCTTACAGCATTGCATTGATGTTAACGGTGAACACTTTGAACCTTCAGCTTAATATTACGGTTAGAATTATACTTTTGGTAGCAAGTTTTGTTTAGAATGAATTATTCATTAAAATTTATCATTAATTAGAATTTTTTGTTACATACAACGTTTATTTTTTTCACATAATAGGTCAATAATAATAGTTTACAATAAATATTACCAGATAACTCTGTTTATATAAACTTTGGGTATATTCCCTTGACAAAAATTGAAGTTACATAATCGAAGATTCTATTTTTGCTATAAAATACAGGGTACTCCATTTAAAAGAAGAAATAAAATGACAGGTTCGAGTTTCCGTTCACCCTGTATATAAGAAAGAATATAATTGAAATTTAATAGGATACGGAGATATTTCATCATGTTAAGAAACTCTGTTTGGCAAAATACATTTTTCTTCTTCAACGTACAACAAGCTACAGAGCGTTGATTTACCTACGATTTTCACATAAACGTGTCCATATCTTTTGAAGGACTCTGTATAACGTGGCAAAACCTCATATCAAAAGCTTCAAAATAATGTAACCAATCCGAATTCGGTATAATATACAGGGGTTCCCATTTGAAAAATCATATTTTTGGTTTGTAACGGATTTATGCAGCACTCTGTATAGTTCGATTTAATTTCAAAAAATGGACCTTCAGCTCATCTACTATTTTTGTTGGTAACATTTTTTGACATCTCTCAAAATAACCCATATACCGAAGTTTGTCGTAAGATTGGTACACCCTGTATAAAATGGAGAATTTTCGAAAACTGGAACGTATACCTGAAAAACCTGAAGCTTAGCCCAGAAAATCTTTGGAACATAAGAGATGAACAAATAACGTACACTAGTTACAAAAATAAATCAAGACGGACAAATAATTACAAACCAAAACGGCACAAGTGTCAGGAGAGCAATTCCAGAGAAACTTTACCAACAATGCTGATAAAAACGACCATCATAGGGAAATATTGAGAGAATACGGGCGCATAAAACAATTAACACACCCACTGTCACGTCACAAGCAAAGATATTTTTTAAATAATAGGGAGAATAAAAAACAGCTCCTAGAAGGAATAAGATCCCGAAAATTTTGATAAAAAGTTTGCCTCCTAAAATCATAAATATCAATGTGAAAATGACAAATTTCATTCTAGAAACGGGGAACTATCCAGAGGCGCTGAAAACTGCTAATGTGATACCAGTGCCCGAATCCCCTCAAGGCAGGGATTGCGTTGAGAACTACAGACTACTACTACTAAATAGGCTACTTAGGATACTTAATACGGGTCCTAACTATGTTAGCGCAAAATTTAGGAAAAAACATCCCTAAGTATTAGTTCGTTGGACATCCGCAATGCCTGAATAAATCGTATTCTTGAACGTCATTCTATGGAAAAACAATAGATCAGTCAGGGAAGACGGATTAATTGGACAGTTTTATAAATTTATTTGACATTGTGGGCCATTAACTTCACTTTTTTATATTCCTTGCTACTCAACTTATATGTACTCAATTAAATTAATAACAAATGAAAATGTTCAAAGATTTTTCTGATGAGAAGAAATGATAGATGACGATCGATATTATATCATAGCTATTTTCATCACTTCAACACTGGGCTGGCTATTTTTTATTATGCCTAAAATAACAATAGTTGTATTTGTAAATAATAACAAATTTCAAACAGAAAGATTCAAACACTAGCATTGCGCCTATCAAAAAATGCACTTTTATGATTGGTCAAGAAATTTGGCATCGCTTTGGCTTTATTCTGTTCCACGCTCCCTCTTTGATGTTCCAGAATACGTGATTATGATTTTGAGAGAACATCAGTAGAAAAGAATAGAGAAATAATCCATGAAGAAAGCTCAATCCATTTGCCGTCAAGAATTGATGTCCTGGCGTTACTAAGGACTAAGGAGTGGTGCGTGACGTCACATTCAAAGCGTGCACTTCTTTCGCATACTTTTTGCATTCGTACAAGGAATACGAAAAATACCGGGAAAGCCTATTGGTCACAGCCTGGAACGAAAATCACATTATGTTACACTCTTACCATGCACATGTTCCAAGACTTCTCAACAATATTCTAGCACAACTATCTCATATCCACACATGTGAGAAGCCAAAATTCTATTTTATGTCAAACGTTCTTTGCATATAATTATCACTAACACTTACATAATCAAAAAGTGAACGTCTCAAACTATTTAATTCCACACCGTTCATATTCACTAATTTGCGGTTAATACTTTTATTTATTCAATGATGAATCATAGTGGATGGTTAAAATAGTCTGGGTGACTCAATTTCAGGTCTTTGGCTCTTGGGACGTGGATGATTACACTAGTTTTGTTTCGGTGAAAAAATATTATACACCAAGGTGGTGAAGACTTTTACTATTGACCGAGCACCAAAATTATTTTGCTAATGGCTAGCGAAATAAGGTGCGAGGCTTATAAATGTCTTCACCATCATGATGTAAATACACTACTAACCCAATTAGGGTCAGTTGTTTGTAACGTAGTTAACCAATTGATCAACTGAACCAGGTTCACATGTTGACCATAGTCAAATCAATCAATCGTTGTACGAAAGATGTTCGTGTTGTGATCAGTTGAACCACAGTCAAATTAATATTTTTATGTTGGTTATCCGAATCTCTAGTAACATTCGAGAATTATATCAATATTGTTGGTACTAACTTGAAAAATCGTCACAGTTTTTGTATACTGTGAAATCGTTAATCAATAACAGTCAATGATCAAAAGCGTGCTTGGCGTTAAATATCATTTAGTGTGTTCTCTTGGAAGTGAAAAGATGGCAGATAAAGAAAACAAGCGTAGGTACTCCAAATTTCAGTGCATCTGAAGAATCGACGCTTATTTCTGTAGTTGCTAAATATAAAAACGTTTTAGAGTGTAAGAAAACGGATGCAGAAAGTTCTCGGCATAAGAAAAATTTGTGGCTCCAGTTGGCTGAAGAATTTAATTTTATCACTGCAACTACACACCGAACAAGTGACGTGCTGTTAAATTTAAATATAGTAATATTAAAAAAAGAGTCAAGAAAAAGTATGCTGACGAAAAATGTTATGCTCAAGGCACTGGCGGTGGTCCATATAAAAAAATTAAATTGCAGTGCCTTTTGATATTCTGAATCTATCAAAAAACTCATTTTCCGTCCAATCTTCAAAATGATTTTTTCTTGCTCGAAATATGCTAGCGTTTCTCCTTAAACCTAAAACCTAGCATAAAATCTCAATAAGGTATAAAAGTCGTATACAAATAATTGAATAAACCTTCTTCTACTCCTCTTATCATTTCTAGAAAATCCTCATCATCCGTTAACTCTTAAAAATAATCCACGTTTTCCATTGTAAACAATAAAAAGTTGTAAAATTATAGTATATGACAGTCAATTATAAGATATGTCACATCAGAATTTGACGTTTATTCCATGAACTTTAGTTAAACCACCATTTTTGGGGGTTCAGTGAATTGCATAGTTAACTCATGAGTTAACCAAAATAATTCTTGACTACATTTCGTACAACACTCTAATAGCTGTGATTGTGGGTTAACCATAGACATTAGGTTAACTATGCTTCATACAACTGGCCCTTAAAGACAAAAATTAAAGATAATTCACAAACGTACCTCGAAAAGCGTTTACCCCGTCGTCAGACTGACACGTACACTGTCAGTTTTCGATATAATATGAAATTACCCGTTATGTCATCAGTCATTTTTGGTTGAGCGCGAACTAAACTAATGACATTTCTCAAATAATTTTATCTTGATAGTTAATTCCAAGCAGTAAATAATATGTTGAAGAAAATCTCCTGGGTATACAAAATTATGCACCAGTTTTTGTTGAACTACTATCCCTGAATTCTCAAAATATTTGAATATGTCCAATATTGACGTAGGTTAATAGTAGACAAAATTATTAACCACCGATAGAGAAATCCAACAAGAAGCTTTAATTTTCAACTTCATAGCTAGTAGAGGAAAAATGTATTTTAAATCATAATATTGCATGAACATAACTATTCTTTTTTGTCTTAGACAGCCACCAATTTGTATCTAAAATGCGTAAAAATTACAATTAGCTTGAGCGGCTGACGTAGGACATTGTAAATTCAGAACATCCAGAAACAACCATGAGACATTAACTATAAAACGTGTTTTTTTAGTTTTCTTTAAGAACTGCGAGGATCTACCTTCTGTGAAAACATTGACTAAAGCGTTTTTAGAAATATCTCAAGCATTCAGTCTTAAAAATGGCGATACACCAAAAAAATTGACATAAGTAATTGGATAATTTACTATTATAAGTTCAGGCCTAGTGCAGTTCTTCTACTCCCTGCAGTCTGACTGTGGGAAGGAAAAATGTTGACGTTAGAATTCTGCCTACCTATGTTAAAAATTCACAGGGTTTAAAAGGTTTAATAGCACTTCTTTAATTCTCCACTGACTTTATTTTTATTTTAAACTGTTAAGTCGTTTGAAGTATTCGCGAATAAAGCATAATACGTAACGAACCGTGGAATATTTTAATGTAATATAATTAAATGTATGACTTTTTTATCTTCGTTATTGAAAATGGTTGAGTGAATATTGTTTTAATAAACAAACAAAGTAGCGGAATATAATTATCAGGCCGCAAAAATTTAACACACACGTTGTAGTTGTTATTCGGCAACTAGCAAGTAACGTCTATTCGTCTAATTAAGATGGCTTCAATGTTAAAGTTTCCCTCCAATTCCTTTCCAATGACTTAGCAAAAGTGCCAATTCTTCACAGGAAAAAATATTAATCTTGATCGTTCATGATGCCCTTGTGCACCAAAACCCCACAAGCTCTGTTCGAGACATAATAATTACGAACTGTGCCAATATGATAGGGGTAGTAGAATCAACGATTTATAGATTTTCACGTATGAGAAAATTCCGGAACCTTGGTGAAACTATTCCTCACCCGGGAAAGAAACCATTAGAAATTGACGACGAAAACCTGCCACAACTATCAAGAACAAAGTTTAAAAAATGTGTAATCAATGAAACTGCAAAAGGTAGATGTATTATTGTACATCGCTTATATACCCCCTTAAGAAACAAAGTTACAAAAACGATTCGGGAACAAAAAAAGATTCACTAAGAAAATGTGGTTAACCATTAAAGACATTATAGGACAAAAAACCCAAAAACTTGATTTAGATAACATAGATTTTTTTAAATAATTTTTATAATGATAGCATAAAAAATATAGAAAGTAGTATAGAACATAAAAAGTATCCAATAATTTGGCATCAACAATTAATGCATATGAATCAAATGACAAGCTTTCGGGAAATTACTTTAAACGAGCTAAGAAAGATTGTGTTTAATAATTAATGTACTAGTGATACCTGCTTTGATGTTAAGATACTTAAAGATTTATTTTGTGTTGTTGGCTACCCTCTATTAAACATAGTAAACACTATAATACGAAAGGGTGTTATACCAGATGATTTGAAGACTAGCGTGATAGTGCCAATTCCAAAAGTACCATGTCCATCTAAACCGGAAGAATGCAGGCCTATTAATCTTCTGTCTGTAGTAGATAAAATCATTGAAATAGTGCTAAAAGATCAGCTACAGCAGTTCTTTAGGAAAAATGGTCTACTCTACAAGGGACAGTCTGGATTTCGGAATCATCATTCTTGTGAAACTTCGACACAATTTGTGTGTTCGAGGTGGAGAGGGGAGATAAATGAAAATAAAGTAGTACTAAGTGTGTTTGTAGATCTAAAGCGGGCGTTTGAAACTATAAATCGGAAGCAACTTATTGATAAATTGAGAATTTATGGCATAACATCATCGGCATTAACACTACTTGAAAACTATTTAACAAATCGTCATCACGTAACGAGGATTAATAACATTTGCTCTAGTAAAGTGGAAAGTTGTTACGGTGTACCACAAGGTAGTGTGTTAGGGCCATTACTATTCATCATATATGTTAATGATCTATGTCATGTTTTAAAAAAGTGTTTTGTAAATTTATTTGCCGATGATACACTTATATCCGTTGCTAGCAGTAATTATGACCAAATTACAACTGTATTCAATAATGAGCTGCAGCTTTTGTACGATTGGTTATGTGCTTTTAAATTGAAACCAAATGCTGATAAAACCAAATATATGGTTACTGGTTCTAAAAATAATTGTTCTAGATTTATTGCACAAAATCATAAGATCGTGTTAAGTAATATTCAGATCAAAAGAGTAAAGACAATGAAATATTTAGGTGTCATTATTGACCCAAGTAAATCATTTCTTATGAAATCACTGTTCTCTGATGGGCTTCGACTTTACAATTCACTACCAACTGATATTAAAAACAGTAAAAATGTGTACATATTCAATAAAAATGTGAATTTATTCCCCAGAGATGGGACATTTTAGTTTTAAGTTATTTTCTTTTGTATATTGTATAAAAATAGAATTAGTTGTTTGTAATTAGCTTGGAGCTAAATAAAGATTACTTACTTACTTACCCTTGTGAGCTGAACCCAATAGATCTTATATGGGCACAAGTCGAAGGTTATGTTGCAAGAAGCAACAAAACTCTCAAACTTCAAGAATTACGCAACTTTTGATGGATATTGGTGAATTTGACTGCCGCAAACTTGCAAAGCGCCATAAAACATGTTATAGCTTAGGAGGGGAAGATTGCGATCTTGACGGAAGTACAGATATCGAATCGGTAATTATTAACCTATGACAAGACAATTCTTCAGATTTTTCTGATGAAGAATTTAGTTAATGATGAGGTATATATTATAGTTGAACCATCGTTTACCTGCAATAATTTGCAATACTTTTTTTATTTTTTACAAGAATATGTGTGTAAGTATATAAATCTTAGTGCACATTTACTTTGTATTTTCATGATAATAGACAGTTATTGGAACTTTTATAAGGTCAAGCAGTAATAGTGCTGTCCTTATAGTGACATATACGCATGCGCATTTGATGTTTTAAATAATGTAAACGTTACTATGGTTAGTGCTTGTCCTTATTTGTGCGCGATTACTGCAGTGCACTATCCCGATTTTATTTCATGTTTCATATTTATATGTCACAATTTGTAGGTGAATTGTGTTATCTGTGACACAACTGGACTGGATTCAACCTAACTTTTTTCACAGTTTCAAGTTATCCGTTCTCCCCTCGTCAAATAAAATGATGTACTCTATTTCCTCATCGTTGTTGTGTGTCAGAATAGCTACTTGTAGAATATCCCCCATCCTTAATTAGTTTCAATACTAAAAAAAATGTGAACCGAAAAGTAATACTCGATATTTTCCGATAAAGATAAAACGTATGTAGGTACCTACCCACTTAAAAATGGTAAGGTTACATTTTTAAAAACAATGTACCTACCTTAATAATTTCCGGGCTGTTTTTGTCGATATTGTCAAGAAAGTTCTCGGGGATGATGTCCAGGTCGAGGTTCGGAGGCACCAGGTGTCCGGGGGGTGTTTGCCGATGCCATATTTGAATTCAGCCGCCCGGAAAATCCCCTCGTGATTTCTTGGAGAGTCCCACGAAGACGAGGTTCATCGACGTTCTTGAACCCCAGGTGTCCGGGGGGTCAATTTCAACATCATAATCGTGATCAGCGACCTCGAAAACCCCCGGGTACCCAGTTCTGACTCTTATTTACAGAGGCCTCCCAAAAGATGCATTTTTGACTGCAGCGATGCAATTCCCGATTTGTAATGGGAACAAAGTAGGTACATTTTTTACAAATAATATTCCGAAGCGAATGCAAAAAACCGCATTCCGATCTGTCTTTAGGGAAAAAATTCCGAACTTTGAGCCTTTTTTGTGCTTTATCCGCTCGACTATATAGTTATTTGACCGAATACCGGGTGGCCTGGTCACAATTTCTATCTTCTTAATCTAAATACATTGTAAAACATAAGTAAGAGATAAAAATGTTTGACAACCGACCTCTGTTTTCCGTTCATTATAGGCGCTCTGTGCTATCAACTCCTTTGAAACGAACTTCAGCTAAGCATCGGATTTGGATTTATTTTTGCGTTTAATTGGTATGACTGCTTAATTTTAACTTGAAAAGCGAATGGATAGAGATCATAACGTAACAAGGGGTAATAGAAAAAGGTGTGAAAATTTATGTCGAGTGCCTTGCTTTCCTAATTTTTCAGTTTTTTAATTTTTTTGTTCACAAACTTATTATTATTAAGCGTGGAGTTCAGAAAATATCTGTGAAAGTGGCAGAAAAATGGCGTAGTAGTGCCAATCTTACATAGGAAAAAAGGTCAAGACTTAATCCAGTCAATAGAGGTATTTTTTATATCATGAAGTGAGAACTATTCATATAGGTTTTCTGATTGAAAATATTCATTAAGATCACTATATTTTAACTTTTATTCTTACGTTTTCAATGCACTTATTTTCATATCAAGTACTTGATTTATACATATTATAATCATGTTTAAAAAGTGTAAGTTTCGGCTGGGACACTAAGTGAATGAAGATTTAATTCAATATAAGTGGTTTCCATGGGCTATTGTAATGTTCCGAATAACCTCTTATTTTTTAAATATTTTTCATGTACTGTAACTTGATCTTAATGGTAAATAAAAGTCATCCAGTTAAAAAACGTACTAATAAACGACTTACATAACACTCTTAAAACCCACATAAAGAAAATTTGTTACGGATTAAATTACGAAAATCCTCGATGCAGTGTGATATAAAATTATATTTTTGTCGATTAACTTTACATTATTTAATAAAATATTTACGATGATTTTTATATCTTTTCTATTCGAATGTGTTGTTTTACGATCAGAAAGCAAATTCTAATTATACTATAAATTTTTAGTACCTGAATACTTCCACTAATGCTTTAAGAGCGAAAAGATATTACTTTGAGGGATTAACATTCTTTAGGTGCAAGTATCTCAAGGCCGATTCTGTTAAGACAGTCGTTAATAGCGCGAAGTAGAAGATGGGGCAGTTTTGATTTTTTAACTCATTAGCGAACGGCCGACATGACTTCTTTATTTGACAGGAAATTCTTCTAGCATTTACATCGAAGTTTACTCATAATGCTTACTGAGGACAGAGACGCACCGGACGTCGATGGTAGGTACCTACTACTGTTTATTTTGGATTTAACTACAACGGAAGTCTGCAAGAATTATTTACTTTCGTAGCAATTCCGATATTATTTCAGACGTTTTGCATATCAATTTAGATTTTTGGTAAAATACAACGTCAATAATAACACAAGATCCATCTCAGCCACAGCAGCTGGACGATTGCCACAAAAGAACTAACCAGAAAAGGAATTTCTGGCAAAAGCATAGCAATCTGCACTGATAGTGGACAAGCCCTATCAGCCTTGAACAGACAACGTGTTATATCGGGGCTAGTACTAGAGTGCCACAAAGATTTAGCTAACGCATCGGCAGATAACAATATTATCCTGAAGTGGGTTGAAGGGCACGACAGGAGTATAGGAAATTGCATTGCCGATTCTTTAGCCAGGGAAGCGGCTGGACTAAAAATTGTAGGACCCAGTGACTCCGACCTAACGACTAATGACAATTGTGCAACTAGCCAAACGTTACACACATACTCAATCTCTTTAGAGATGGGATGGAATCAAAGGATGCAGTCTTGCCAGGATCACCTTGTGCGACCCTGGGAAGCTGGCGCCGAAGAAATATTTGGCGGTGACCAGGAAAAACCTACGTTTTACACTAGGATTTCTGACTGGCCACTGTCAACTACCTAAGGAAGCACCTTCATACTATGGGGCTAGTGGACACACCTCTATGCAGGATGTGTTAACAGGAAGATGAAACTATTAGGTATGTCTTATGCGAGTGTCCGGAGTTATCGTCAATAAGAGAGTGTGTGTATTCGGTGAGTCTTGGCCTACACCTGCCGATATAAAGTAGATGTCTCATAGTGACCTGTCCACCTTCCTGGGAAGGAAAGGATGGGCGATGACCTAGGAGGACAACTCCTCTGGAGGATGTACAATGGGTGACATGTGGCCTGAGTGCTGTGAGCCTACACTAACCCTTCCTACTCTACAGATACAGATACCTAGACGAGTTTCAGTTGGTAGTTAGTATATTATAAAACTAATATAAATTTTACTTGTTCTCCTAAGTCCGACCCTTCACTGCATCCTTATACTTTGCCCCAAGCTTTTGTGTATATAATGAGATCGACCTTAGTAGTTTTATATCAGTTAATAAGTTATAACCATTTATTATAAAGAGCATTTTATTTTTTATCAATATGATAAATAGAGCTGTTTGAGTTTGCTATAGTGAACTGTGTGGTTTTAAACATACCCATCTTCTACAGTAATTTAGCAAAATCCACACCAATTCTCACTATTGATTGTGAGTTTATCACGTTGTACTCATTGTAGAAGAATCATAGTCGTTTTATGCACCACAACAGATGAAGGTTTGAAGAATTTTTGTGCTGCGTCACACTTTACCAATCGCAATATGCTGAAGCACTTACAGAGTGAGAAATAGTACATTGTTCA
>CAJUYG010006644.1:0-11904 GCA_910591675.1 Galerucella calmariensis | reverse complement strand
AGTGCCTTAATGGCTGCTTGACTATCCGACATTATGATAATCCTTTGCCTTCTGTATCCTGTCCTGTCCATAATAACGCGTACATGTATGCTGACGTCAGCATGAACGCAACTTGATGATAAATCTGCTAAGGTTTGGAGAGGAATTAGTCTTAATAGAAGAACAGAAGAATGATAATCTTTCTACGAAAAAAATTATCTAAGCCTTGGACACCACCCACTGACGAACTTAACCTTATTGAGCACCTTTGCAATTAGCTTGAACAAAATATGGTTCATTCAACTTTTCCTTTTGAAGAGAAATGTTATATAAATGAATGGAGCTATAATTATTGAACTACAAAACTGAGGAAAATGAGTTTTATTGATGGAAATTGCGGTGCTTTCTACAAGAAACTGTGATTGATTTTAAGATGTCGACGCCGAACGAGCAAATGGAGATATTGGGAATATATTAAAATTACAAACTGCATAAAATATTTCTATTCAGTTAAGCTCGATACAGTGTAGAATTCAAAACGTCAGATAACCGATCAAAATTAAGATGAAAATCTTGAGATTGGAAATTGCTTCAGGGTTTTTTATTTCAAGCTGTAAACAGTGGAGTGTTTTCTATAACCATTTAGGGGAAAGTAGAGTGAAGTTATTGAAAACTATTAATTGAATATTGGATATGTATTAGGATGTTATATACAGGGTGTACCAATCTTACGACAAACTTCGGTATATGGGTTATTTTGAGAGATATCAAAAAATATTATCAACAAAAGTAGTAGATGTGTTGAAGGTCCATATTTTTAAATTATATCGAACTATACAGAGTGCTGCATAACTTCGTTACAAACCAAACATATAATTTTTCTAATGGGAACCCTTGTATATTATACCGAATTCGAATTGGTTACATTTTTTTGAAGCTTTTGATATAAGGGTTTGCCACGTTATACAGAGTCCTTCAAAAGATATGGACACGTTTATGTGAAAATCGTAGGTAAATCAACGCTCTGTAGCTTGTTGTACGTTAAAGAAAAAAAATGTATTTTGCCCAACAAAGTTTCGTAACATGATGCAATATCTCCGTATCCTATTAAATTTCAATTATATTCTTTCTTATAGACAGGGTGAACGGAAACTCGAACCTGTCATTTTCTTTCTTCTTTCAAATGGAACACCCTGTATTTTATAGCAAAAAAAGAGTCTCCGATTATGTAACTTTAATTGTTGTCAAGCATTCCCTATATCCAAAGTTTATAAAAACAGAGTTATTTTGTAATATTTATTGTAAACTATAATTATTGACCTATTATGTGAAAGCAATAAACGTTGTATGTAACAAAAAATCCTGATTAAAACCCTTGAGTGGTCGGGTTGGGTCTGTGGGACCAGCAGCCATTTCGTTCTCGTATACCACTCTTGTTTTATATCGGAGCGCGTCGCAATTGTCAGTACCTTTTCGTCTGAAGGTCGAGTATTAGTAAACCAAGGCGTGTGCGTTAGTGTCCAATAGTTCGCTAGTTATTTGCATGTTTGGTCTGTCAGACCCCACCCGACCATTTAAGTAACTTTTGTAGCTTCGACAAGTGAATTTGTTTTCCTGTTTTTTTATAATATAATTCACATGAAGTGAGTATTTTTATATATAAAAGCTATATATTCATAATATATGTAGATTATTGAAGAATGCATTGAAAATTGAAGTGAGGATTAGGGTTTTTTCTACTAAATGTAAGAAAAGTGCATTTTTGTTAACCTATTTTTTGTATTTTATTAAGAAACGTTTTTTTATTTTATTGTTGGATTCAAAATAGCTAAGATGTATTAAAAATGAAATAAAAAAAGATATTTTGCGTATAAAATAGTTTTATTTTATTATTTTATAATATATTCTGCAAAATAAAAACTGTGTCTCACAGACCCCGCCCGACTCTTCAAGTGATTTGCAAGCACCCGATTTCTCAAGGGTTAATGATGAATTTCAATGAATAATTCATTCTTAACAAAGCTAGCTACCAAAAGTATAATCCTAAACGTAATATTAAACTGAAGGTTCAAAGTGTTTACCGTTAACATCAATGCAATGCTGTAAGAGGGGGCCCAACTGATTGGCCAGCTCGGTCACCTGATTTAACAAAAGTATATTTATTTTTTTCGGGTCTTGTGAGGAATAAGTTTATAAAATCCCCCGGCTATTAAAGATAACATGGAAAAGATAATTAGTGCGGCATTTCGATCTGCTAACTATTCTGCAGCATTGCATTGATGTTAACAGTGGACATTTTGAACCTTCAGATTAATATTACGGTTGGTATCATATTTTGGTGGCTAGTTTTGTTTAGAATAAATTGCTCATTCAAGTCTATTATCAATTAGGAATTTTTGTTATATACAACGTTTAATGTTTTCACATAATAGGTCAGTAATTATATTTCACAATAAATATTACAAAATAACTGTGTTTGGCTCAACCATGCTGTGGGTACGTGTATTTTTATTTTGGAAAGGTGAACAGATTTACAGTAGTGCATTGAAGCTAGGGACGGACTACTCGCAATGGTTAGTGATCCAAAATTTTCGCAGGGACTGTACACTCTATGAAATAATCAAAATTGACTTCCTTAAACATTATGCTAACCAAAAATGTGCTTTGGTTGGAAGTCAATGAAATAAGCCGTTTATATAAAATAATTGTTTCAGCTTAAATTATACCTTCCCGATTTTTTCCCGTTAGATCTGGGATACCCCGTATAATATTATATAATTACTTTGATTTACTGCTGACATCTTGATTAAATTGATTGGAGTCCTCACAACTGGGATGATAATATTAGTAATTTCTCCAAACTTCGTCACCAATGCTACACACTGACCTTTTTTTTTCTTCAACAAGTCCATCGTCGTTCATCCACTCTGGATGATGACAGTTCATTTCAGGACTTCCCACCCTAATTTTCTCGAAATGTGTGTATTTAAAAAATCCTGGGACACGTCAACAAATATATCGAAGGGGACAACTTTTTATCATAGAGGTAACGCGCCCCCTTTCACCCCCCATAAGGGGGAGCTGCCAACTTCAAAAGCTTAAATGGAAAGAGGTATCGAGTTATACCCCATTTTAAAGGTCTTTTTAATCTCTACACGTCGGTTTTTTTTAATGATCGATTCGTTGTCGAGATATTTAGTAAAATCTATTCGCTGCTTCGTACCATTAAAATAAAAACTGTTTATTCTCATTCCTTTTACTTCAAAACTAAATTACAATATTATACACAGATTTTCAATTTAATAAAGGCTCAAAATGTTGCCCATTGTTGGCCAAGCAATGGTATAACAGCTGTTCAAATTCATGACGCACATTTTCAAACACTTCTGTTGAAATGCTCGACATTCTGCAGTAATCCTTCGTCGAAGGTCTTCTATATTTTGTGGCGGAGGTGTGTAAACAACTGATTTTAAATGACCCCATAGAAAAAAATCACATGGTGGTAGATCTGGGGACCTAGCTGGCCACTCTATAGGTCCTCTTCGCCCTATCCATTTACCGGAAAATACATTGTTTAACCATTGATGGACCGGAAGCACATAATGGAGGGAGCTCCATCTTGCTGAAAATATAACTCATTTTCGTCAAGAAAGTTGTTGCCATCTCTATCCAGTTGATTTTCAATTGCTTCGGTAATTAATGGATTGATCGTTTTTTCTAGCATATTCAAGTACATCTCACCATTTAGATTTCCATTTATGAACAATGGACCAATTACTTGATTTCCTAGTATACCGGCCCATACATTAATTTTTGGGGATGCTGCAAATACATGGTCATTTTCATTGCTCCAATATCTGCAATTATGTTTGTTGACAAAACCATTTAAATAAAAAGTACACTCATCAGTGAAGCAGATATTTTCTAAAAATTCGTTATTGTTATTAATAATTGTAGTCATTTGTTCACAAAACTCAATTCTTCTGTCAAAATCGTCTTCACTTAACTCTTGACATACTTTCATTTTATAGGGATGGAATTTATTAATTTTTGTAATTTTGTGGACAGAGCCTAAGGAAATTTCAGTTGCAGCAGAAATGGTACGTAACGAAGTATTAGAATTCATACCAAAATAACCTATCACTTCAATTTGAGTGGCTTCATTCAAAACTCTTGGCTGATCATGTTTTAAATTTGCAACAGATCCTGTTTGATTAAATTTGGCGATTAGATTTAGGACATACCTATGAGAGGTGTTCTTATCTGGGTGCCTTTCGTTAAATATTGCAGCAGTTCGTCGAGCACATTGGTTCGTGGCGCCGTAGATTAACACTATTTCAACTTTTTCAGCTAAAGTGTAAACCATTTTTAATAAATTGCTTTTTCACACAACTGGTAAGTATGGTAAACAATTCAATAGGTATCATGTCTTTTATTTTCTCTATCAAAAACATTTTTTTGCATTTTTTTATACAAAAAAGTTGAAAGGAATAACAAAACAAACAATTGCAGTTTTTATTTTAATGGTACGAAGCAAAAGCCAACGTGTAAAGATTAAAAAGACCTTTAAAATGAGGTATAACTCGATACCCCTTCCCATTTAAGATTTTGAAGCTGGAAACTCCCCCTGGCGGGGGGTGAAAGGGTGCGCGTTGCTTTATGATAAAAAGTTGTCCCCTTGGATATATTTGTTGACGTGTCCCAGGATTTTTTTTTATAATACACACATTTCGAGAAAGTTAGGGTGGGAAGTCCTGAAATAAACACCCTGTATACCTGATTTATTGGATGAAAATCCATTTCTTCCAATTATTTTCTGTTGTGAAAAGCTTCGCAGATCAATTCATCAGCTTATATGTTGAAGAATAGCATTGAAATTTAAAGTTATCTCAGGCTAAATGTGACAAAGAAATCAATGATGGAGAATTGTTGAGTTGTAGTTACTCATCAGAGAATAAGAGTAGATAAATAATGTATTCACGTGGAAAAGTGAATATAGCGAGCAACTAATGCTGGAATGTTGGAAATAAACTCGATTGAGTGCGGAACATAATTCCTGGACTATAAAACAAGGACTATCTAGGTTAAAATTTAAATTGTATAGCTTACAATAACTCCCTTTTAATGAAAACATTCTCTTCGACTTCTACTTCGGAAAATATTATTCTACCGACCGCGCCACTTAAATTTTAAGAACCAATATACCGATCAAACAATTCATCACCGGTAATGGCTTTTCTATAATTCAAATTGTTTTAAGAAGAATCTAAATGTAGAAATTTTACTGGGTGATTAAACAGTCTGTTAGGATAAATAATAGAAGAAAGGTTCGATTAACAGGAGCCTCATTAATTACAGAAGTTCCTTGAAGTTTTCCAGGTAGATTCTCAGAATAGGATACTATTTCTGCGTTCGATAAATTGAGTGGTCGGTTATATTACAGTGGATGATAGTTTGTTTCGGAAGAAAGTGGGAAATTTGAGAAGAACTTCTACATCGGTATCTGATGTTTGTCGTGGAATTTAAATTAGTATCATTAATTGCGAGGATATTAAAATTGGAGATACAAAAGGTTCAAATTTATTATTACAATCACTGTTTATACAGGGTGCTAGAGAAAAATTGGTCACAAATTGGACCACAATATTTTTAACAAATATAGAAAACCTTCGTAAAGAAAAGTGGCGCCTCTTCTGGTCATTATGTTTGTTGCTTAGTTTTTTATCATTTTTTAATATTTTTTATCTATAATAATGTTTCGCGTCGTGGATTCCTTCCTATATACATACTTAACAGGATCACTTAATGGAAGATTAAACAATTTCAATACTTAATTTATAGTAAGAAATCTATGAATAATGCACTTAAAAACTGTAAGCAAAATAATTTTGAGGATGAATTAAAAGATGTATACATAAAACTAAAATGTAATTATAAAAATCTAATTAAGTTGAAGAAAAGAGGGTATGAGAATAATATTATTGGAAAATTCTCAAATATAAGTAATACAAAGGAATTCTGGGAAACGGTTAGGCAGATTAGAGGCAGTTTTACTTCCAAATCTTTATCTGTTGGAAGCTGGGAGAGTTTTTATGAAAATTTATATCTACCTAAATTAGCTCTCTTGAATAGCTTTCAAGATGTTAATCATCCATATCTTGACACAACTACTTCTCAGGAGGAAGTATATGCTGTAATTAGTAAAACTAGGAATAACAAGTCTTCAGGATCAGATGGCATTTGCTATAAGTTTTGCAAGAACTTGCCACATAACTGGGTTATATACTTGACGTCACTATTCAATACTATATTTGACACTTCTCTTATTCCTAAAAGTTGGGCTAATATTCTACTAACCATGTTACATAAAGGCGGTCCAGTTAATAACCCCGACAACTACAGAGGCTTAGCTTTGGCAAACTGTGCACTCAAATTATTCACCAGCATTATTCTAAATAGGTTGTCCTCCTGGATCGATGACTGTAGAATATTGCCTGAATCCCAATCCGGCTTTCGAGAAGGTCGTGGCTGTATTGATAGTATTTACACTTTGAGTTCTGTGATTCAGCTACATATCAGACATCAAAAACGCAAGCTATTTGCAATTTTTGTTGATTTTAAGAGAGCATTCGACTCAACAGACCATAAGCTATTATGGACTAAATTATTTAAGCTTGGAATATCAGCAAAAATACTTCGCGTTATAATAACATTATACTCTCAAGCAACAATTCAAATGAAAGCCTCAGATGGATTTACTAGAAAATATAATGTAAGAATGGGTGTTCTACAGGGTGAACCGTTAAGTCCACTTTTATTTTCTTTATTCATTGCTGATATTGAATCATTTTTTTACGATAGTGGAGCTCGGGGTGTAAATATTGATTATGTGAGCGAGATTCTAGCATTACTATATGCAGATGATATTGTTATTCTTGCACATTCTGAAATTGATGTTGTTAGAAAATTGAAAATATTGGAGAAGTATGCAGCAGAAAATAATCTAACAATTAATGTACAAAAGACCAAAGTTATGCAATTTTCAAAAGGGGGTTTTCGAAAATCTAAATTTAAATTCCACTACAACAATCAACCCATTGAAGTTGTGAATAAATATAATTACCTAGGTGTAACAATGTCATCTTCTGGTGAATTTCATGGAATGTCAGTAGTTACTGCAAATAAAGGAAAGCAAGCCGTTGGAACTATATTGCCAATTTTGGTTAAAGCGAAGGCGGACTGCTGGTATCCAAGAATTAAGTTGTTTGAGACGTTGGCTCTGAGTGTAATGTTCAACGCAGTACCTGTTTGGGGTCTCAGGTATTTGGATGTACTAGAGAGAGTCCACGTACAGTTTATCAAAAGAGTTCTCCTTGTTCCTATCAATACACCTGACGCCATGCATTCAAAATCAAGTTCACCTTAAATGGAACTACTTGTTATATAGATCCCGATATTGAATGCTCTGCATGTAATCGGAATGAAAAGGAAACATCACAGCATCTTCTTTTTGATTGTCCAATATACGTCGTCATGAAACAAAATATTTCTTGTTTGCAGAGTTTGGAAGTATTAATCAAAACTCTACAAAATATCACACTTGTTGAAGCCAGGCAAATTTGTGAATATGTGTGGAATATTATAAGATTAAGGTCATTTATTATCAATGAGTAATTATCTGTTAAGATGTCTTGTTATGTTATATATTATTCTTTTTAAATTGTTTGTTAGTGTAGGTATAACGTATTATTCAATTTGTACTCATACATCCTTGCTGTAAACTTATGTTTTTGAAGCAATAAATTATTATTATTATTAATAATATGAGTTAGCAAAAAGTAGTTCATTGCTAACATGCTGAAATATTATTCACCTCAGATTGGAAGCAAAAGCCTTCAAAATTGAACAAAGCTGAACCAAATTATGCAACATGGAATAACAGCCCTTTCATCAGTCGCTTCTGTCAATTAGTCCAAGCAAGAATAAGTATAGGCCACACACCAGACTCTCCATGGACATCTGATCTCCAAGGATCCACTACCAAAATGTGACTTTTGTGAAGAACCGTTAACCAATGGGCACATAATAGCGGGTTGTCTGATTAATTGTGCAGAACGAACTTTCATACCTGATGATTTAAAAGTGTTTTATTCGTGAAAAACTGAGAATATTTGTTTAAAAATTTTGCATCGAGTGATAATTGCAGTTTTAGATAGTTTTGTTTTATCTAGACACTGGAAAAATATTTTCATGTGAGCATTACGTGCAATGTCAGGCCTACATTAGTTAATAAAACATGACTTGATTTAAAAATAGCGTGAGGTGTATTATATCAATTTTTTTTTGTGATTGAACTAAGTTTTAAATTAAATTTGTTCTGGATAACAGGAAGAGTTTGATGTTTTCTATGCCTTTTTATCGAACCTAGATTATTTTTATAGTTTACTGAAAAGTGAGGTGGGAAAAATTGTGATCGAAAAGGTCATGGTAAGGTCAGAGGATCAAGTCCTATTCTGCCCATAATAATTTACAGAATATAAATAAAACAATAACTGACACCACACTAGGCCTAAAAAAACTACAGATCGAAAATATAGGAGTCTATTTATTATACAAATTCAAATACCTTAAAAACATATTACCAACCCACCTCCTAAAAACACTATACTACGCACTTGTGGAAAGCCATATCCGCTATGGAATACTGGGATGGGGAGCTGCAGCGAAAACGTACATACACCTTTTAGAAATATGTCAGAAACGATTTCTAAAACTCATTTTTTCTAAAGATCGACAGTACAACTCTAATCAACTGTACCTAGAAACAAATATTATGGACATCAGACAATTATACTTCTTTCACACTCTTATAAAATATCACACCAAAAAACAAACAGCATTACTAGCTAACCATCCATACAATACAAGAAATAGAAATCAACACCTAGTTCCCTATATGATGAAAACAGTTACACAACGTTCCTTCAATTACTTGGCACCAAAATTTTATAATAGTTTACCTGAACGAATCAAAACATCTATATATCCACCTCAATTCAAAAATGCACTGAAAGTATTCATTCATGAGAATCCAAGACAATTAATTCATCGCCATTTTGATGCATATATGTGATCTGAACAAATCATGATCTTAATAGGTTCCAGTGTACTGCTTGCATAAACAAGAAGAAACTTGTTATTATTCTGTATTGTTGTGTATTTCTTTTTATTTCGGTTGTTATTCGGTTATTATTTATAAATTTATTATTTATTATTTATAAGTATATTATATATTATATTATCATTCGTATTTTTAGGAAATATTTATAAGTACACTTTTATGTGATGTATGTATTGTATGTAATACTTTTATTAACCTTTTTATATTTACGCGAAACAAGTGGAACAGCACTTATCGCTCATTACCTTTATTCATCATATTTTACTGTGAGATACTCCTTTGTATTGTTATTTATTGAATAAAGATTATTATTATTATTATTTGATTTTTGAAACTATTAACATTTCCTGAGCTAATTATTTGGTGAGGAAGACCATTCCAAATATCGAAAATTCTGTAACTTAAAAAGTTTTGCCTATAACGAATTCTAAAAGGTTCTTTCTTCAGTTTCAAGGAGTGCCCACGAAGACGGTCGTCTAAATTGAGGGGGCAAACTTCTTGAAGGTCGCCGAAGTTGAATTTCAAAATTCGGAAGGAAAGAATAAGGCCACCTCGGAGACGTCTTTCTTCAAATGTTGTAAGATTTGTCATGGTTAATCTCTCTTCGTACGTAGGTCTAACACAGCCAAAATACAATCTGGTTGCGCGTCTTCGCACTCTTTCTAGCATTTCACGATCTCGAGCTAATTCCGGATACCACGCAGGCCCGGCGTATTTAAGTATGGGTTGAACATAGGTCTTGTAAAGTTTGCAAAATGTTTCGAAAGAAGCTTTAGGGAAAGTTTTTTTGTATTGGGAACAGTTTAGAGTTCGCGCGTTTACAAATATGAGAAATATGATCACTTCACGTAAGTTTCGAGTTTACTTATAAACCAAGGTCGGTTTGTGATGATACCGTGTTTAATGTCTGTCCAATGATGGAATAAGAATTTTGCGGGTTATTGTTGTCTGCTTATTTACGGTTTCCTGTGACAATTGTCATTGAGTTAAGCGTGTTACACAGTTGAAAATTACTTTTTAACGAAAATACGTTCACTAAGAACAAACATCTACTCCTCGAGCCCCGACAGACAAGAAATTGCCGTTCCAAGTTAAACGGCGTTAAGATACCTTCAGGATATGACCATCAGCCTGCTCACCAGTATAAGGTAGATATCATCTGCCCAGAAGCTCTGAGAGCATAACTCTGGAGTGGAGACAAGTAATTGATAGTTACTGCAAAACCAAAAAGGTTTTCCGACATTAGAGGAATTTTTGTTGAAAGTGTGGGTAGATAACGAAAAGAAAACTTGACTGAACATGTTGCAACAACATGGTGCTAAGACAGCGTTTAATGTAGTGTCATCTACAATTTTATCCGAGTACACAAATTTCGTATTCGGAAAGGTCAAAATTTCTCCATTTTTCATATCCCTTGACCAATCATAATTAATTCTGAAGGTCTATTGCGCTATCAATACAATGCGCTTGAAATCAGTTTATTGACAAATAATTTCAACTTCATTAAATTTTCATATTGAACAAACTAAAAACAATTAATTTTAGTTTGGCCATCAAACTATTAAATAAATTTACATTAACCGGCTACTATACAATTAACCAGTCAAATATATTGAAACGTCCTGAACCGCTGGTAATTTATAGAAGTTATTAATAAGATAATCAAAGATGCTACTAATCAGATAAATTATATGGGATTTGGTTAGTTTTTATAGAATTATGTATTGAGCGTTTTTTTGTTAAAAACAATTCAGCTGTTCTATTGAAATTAACATTTAAATTGAGTTTAAAAGTTGTTGGTACCTATTTTTTATGTTTTGGCCTTCTCGGAATGGCAATTATTTGATCTAATGAGGCGAAAATCAAGATGAAGTGTCGTGAAAAATTGTATTCTTTATTTTATACTGTGTGTAAAATATTTTTCCCGCTGATAGCTGTGAAGTTGACAATTATTGCTTCTTCTAACCAACTGAGAAGTTGAATTCCTCTTCAAGTGGTTGATAATTTTCTCTATGGAAAGGTTCAATAATGGTCAAGTTCAAGTACTTTGACAATTCAGGTATGGTAGTTGAACAAAAACTTGTGCAACATAGTTTTGTATAATCAGGAGATTGTCTGTCTATTCGCTGCTTGAAATTACCCATCGAGATGAAATTATTTGATTAAAAATGCCATTAGTTCAAAATTCGCGCTCAACCAAAAATGACTGATGACATAACGAGTACTTGTAAGTCAGACGACGGGGTAAGCACTTCTCGTGGTGCGTTTGTGAATTATGTTCAATTGTTGTCTTAAATTTGGCTAATAATGCAAAAAGTTGTATATACACCATGATGGCAAAGACATTTATCCTTGCACCTTATTCTGCTTGGGGCAAAGCCCTTCGCGAAATAATTTTGGTGCTCGGTCAATAATAAAAGTATTCACCATCTTGTGGTGCTATTGTTTCTATCACAAGAAACAGCCCACTCTGGTTTTGAAGGCAACGAAATGGCGGATGCACTGGCGGCGGAAGGGGCGGCAGCTCCTTTCTGCGGCCCGGGCCTAACAAAACAAAAAATACACAAGGAGACGAAGAAGTAGCTGGGGAATCAGCACCTCGCAGTGTCCACACTGGGCTGTACTATTGTTTGTTCAGCCATCCTTTGCCGTTACGTCATAATCGGTGACGTATTCTGCTGTTTTACGTTTGTCTTATATTAGTTGAATGTTATTTTACACTTAACCTCAAAATTATAATCAGT